>JAPMNZ010964807.1:0-10709 GCA_029875035.1 Pomatoschistus microps | reverse complement strand
GAGAGAGAGAGAGACCAGACCAGACCAGAGACCACTGTTAGTCCTGTCTGAGGATCTCAAACAGGTTCATGACTGGGACCAAAGAAAGAATCTGCCAAATAACCCTGAGAATGTTTTTGTTCCCATCAGGAAAATGTCATTTTGAGGTTCAGATCAAAGAAAATACAGATTAGGAACAAGAAGAACTGTACAAAAATGATACTGGTGGTCATACTTGCATGCGAGAGCCAGATCCTGTCAGACCTCTGAAACTGTGGAGGGCAGGGCCTGGGTAGTGCTGTGATGGGAGACCTCGGGGAACACCAGTAAAGCGGCTACGGCTTAGGCTAACTACTACAAAAGTTTCCAATTACCATCGTGTTTGGAGTGAAAGAATAATGACATATGAAATGACTTGGATTGTCCAGAAAAGCACTATATAAAACCATTGCATTATTATTATTATTATTATTATTATTATCGTGTTTACTGTTTACTCCACATGTACAATAGCGATTATCAAACATCAACCTGTCTGTCTGTGTCTGTGTGTGTGTGTGTCTGTCTGTGTGTGTCTGTGTGTGTGTGTGTCTGTGTTAACCACAAAAAACACAACTGGACATAATCAATTGTTTTTATCAATTATTCAAGTCCTTTTTCAAAATTCCATGTAACTTGGAAGTGATTAGTTCTTGGAGGGGAGTGGAGTGTTGGGACGGGGCTGGGAAGGCGGTCGAGTGTCAAGTTTTACGCCACATATTTCAACAGTTTGAGTCCCTTCTGTCTTGCTTTTAGGCGAAATGGGAGGAACTACAGGATGTTTACTGCGAGAACACGCCAACGCTGGAGGTTTGGGACAGACCAACATACTTCTCGGATTGGCTTCTCCCAGATCTTCCGCAGCTTCATTAGTCCGATGCATTTGTGTTGTGACTTTGCGATGAAATAGGGGTATTTTTGGCATTGCGAAACTGTGCTGGTCCTCTTTGTTCAATGAGAGATTAATGGGAGGTATTTTAGGCAAGCCCATTGGCAGTTTTTGGGAATTTGTGGGAGGCGCCGGTTGTGAAAGTTTTGGAGGAACCCAGATTTTCTTGGGTGCTTCCTGAATGAACTGTGAGCAGGCTTTAATCACATCTTCACCAGTCACTTCATTTGTGCTTCTGTCGGGGATCTGTTGATGATCTTCTGTCCTGTCAACTTGCGAAATGGGAGGAATCTTTGGCAAGGTTGAAAATTTCACCTCAAATTTTGAATTAGTTACCTCTGGTGGAATTGCCAACTCTTCCATCTTTGTCTCTGTTTGTTCTTCAGAAGTTTTAGCATAATCGCTCTCCTGAAGACATCTAACTTTCTTATTCCCTGCCAGTAACCTCTGCAACTTCTCTCGATCTTCCGGACTCATCAGCGAACTTGTTCCAACATGTTTAGATGGATTCAATCTGCTTGGAGTTGAAGTAGATATTTTCTTTGGTATTTCTTTGTGTCCAGTTTGAGCTTCTGTTCCACTGTCGCCTTCATGTGATAAGACCAGCTGTTCTTCTTCCATCCTTTTCTCAGTATGGGACCAATACATTTTCTGAGTTTGGATTGGGTACTGCAGATTAGGCTTGTCTGAGTCTCTATCCTTATTGACGATCTCCATATATTGGCGTCTTCCATCTTGAAGGCGAGCTCCAACTTCATGTCCAAGCTGCTGTGTTTCCACTTTCTCCACATGTACCTTTTTACTGTTTGTGTAATACGGCTTGTTCATCCTCGTTTTGCTAAGTTCAAGCTGCAGATTTTTATGTTTTTCACCGTACTGTGTCAGTGGTGGCGTGTCGGTAGGTCCACTGTAGCTGCGTAGAAGCGGAGGCTCTTGGAATATCTTCTTCTCCATAAAATGCCTGATTTTAAGCGCCTCACATACTTTCTCTGTCTGCACAACCTTCTCAGCCTTCTTGATTGGCGTCAATATCGACAGTTGCTTTTGATAATACTTCGCCCATGAAAGAAACGCTTCACATTGTATTCGTGCTGCATGAATTTCTTCGCCCAAGCTTGGTTTCTTGTCCGCTTTCTTATTTTGCATGAATCTAAAATGCTGGTCATCGTACAGCTGTAGCCCCTCTGCCTCATTCTCAAGTTCGCACTGCTTTTTCCACTCCGGGTCTAAGTCTTTTTTCTCCCATTTATCCTTTCGAAACGAGCCGACGAGATGCTGATACTTGGTCCACACTGTCACGTTGCAATCAAAACCAGTGGTGATGTAGTTCTCGCGACTTGGATTACAAGTGATGCTGGTGACGCCTCCCTTGTGGGCATTCCACCTGCTCAGCAANTGCAATCAAAACCAGTGGTGATGTAGTTCTCGCGACTTGGGTTACAAGTGATGCTGGTGACGCCTCCCTTGTGGGCATTCCACCTGCTCAGCAAAGGAGGAGGGCGTATGTTCACTTTCCATTCTCCAATCTCTTCAAACGGCCCATCGGAATCAAAATTGCGGTTGCCAAGATTTTCAATGTTCCACACATGAACAAAGCCGTTGCTATCTCCAACCATGAGAATTTGGTCATTGGGGTCTGTATCGACGCACATCATTACTGCTTCTTCTTCGTCTATTGCTTTAAACTTCGCAAGCAAGCCTCCTTTCACTGTCAAAGCCCACGCGCTGATAAAGCCTTTGTCTGCAACTATGACAGTAGCTAAACCTGAGTGACTATTGCGTGATTTTAAGAAGTGAAGAATAGGACTTTTGAAGACATCTCTTGCTTCTAACTTGTCGGTTTTCTCCTTCAGCAAGCTCAAGGGTACTGGTTTGCGTTCGTACCGCTTAACAAAATGCACTTCTTTCTCTTCTGGCAGTTCGGAGATCTTAGCCACCAAGCTTGCATTCAAAATATCTTGTGTACGTGGGCTTTGGTTGTTGAAGAAGTACAGCACTCGCAAGCTTTCAATGGCCCATACAAGAATGTGTCTATTGCTTGAAACCGTGAGGATACAGCCTTCATTTGGATGGATAGCGATAGTTTGGATACCCCCTTTAATAAGCGGGTGTTCAATATATATATGCTTCTTTCCTTCAAGCTCAAGACAGTAGATTACGTTTGACTCTGTCGACGTGACAAAAAGCAGCTTCTCTGTGCAAATCAGACCTGAGATTGTGGTTGGAACAGCCACCGGCAACACCTCCAGCTCTTGCCCAGTGTTGAAGTTCCAAAAGCGGACTCTGCCATCATTACAAACAGTTATGAGTTTGCGTTGAGGCCCATTCAACGTCATGGTTGTCGATGCGATTAGCTTGTAGGGGCTAACATTGAATTTCAGGATGTCTTTCCCTGTGTTTATATCCCACACGATTACGTCTCCTTTCTGACAGACGGACACGACTTGCTTGAAAATCGTGTGGTAAATCGCTCCACATAAGGGCTTGCGATGAGAAGACATGAAATCTTTAAAGAGTTTTGTTCCTTCGCCGATAAGCACTCCGATTTTTGTGTTTGCCAATATCAACTCGTTGTTCTGGATGGAGTAGTAAACCGCAGAAACAACACTGGCACTAATTGGCTCGTGGCTGATGGTCTGAGTGCAGGTTCGCATTTGTAGATCCCAGACGCATATGGTTTGATCTCTATGAAGGCAAAGAAGGTGGTCATCACCAGGTTTGTTGTGCATGTAGAGAATCGGAACCATGCGCGATGTCATCTCGAACGTGCAACGTGGTTTGAACACAGACCACGCCCTCAAAACTCCGTCGTCTCCTCCTGTAATCAAATCTTGAGTTTTAGAGCAGTACTCGATGCAAGAGAAGATCTTTTTATGCGAGGGATCTGTGTAGTTTACCGGCGTTCTTTCATTGTTCGCAGCCACCAGTGCCATTTTTGTTGCCGATTCCCCACAGATCACAACGTCCTTCTGCGTCGCGATGTATTTCATGGACGCGACGATGTCTTGGAACACTTTTATTTTCACCGCGGAAAAATCTGGGCATGTCTTTTGCAGCAACGACGTCATGTAGGCTCGCTTGTAGCTGTCATGTTTAGTGCGTGAGAAGGAAGCTGGGTTGAAAAGCGTGCATGTGTGTATGTGGTGGCTAACACAAACGAACACATACCCAACAGAATCGCCAAACGTGAAGATGCTTTTCTTGCCGTCGGACCAGTAGTTCAAGGCTGTTACTTGACCTGCTTCTGGTATAATGGAGTAGCGCATTGTAAGACATTCCGAAGACCACTCATAGAACCGGACCTCGCGTTCGTTACTTGCTACCGCCACTTCTTCTGTTTCTTTCAGATAGACCAAATCGTTTACCTTGATTCGTCGCTTGTGTTGGAAGGGGAGAGAGTCCGTCTGAACAAAGATCGTTTCGTTCTTATGCTTGTCGAAACGATCCGTCCAAATCTTCAATTTCGCATCAGAAGTCACCGTCAAATACTCTTCGTCGATGTATTTCCGCGGACCTCTTTTGTTGTTGTTTTTCTCCGGCTTATCCACTAGCCTCGCCACGATTTTGACGATTTTGTTATGATGCCCGCCGTCCACGATCTTAATTGGCAAAGGAAACACGTTGTCAAAGGGCTGGTTCTTGGCGGCAAAGTGTTTCCCCAGCTCAAAGTCCAGCAGCTCATTGAAGTCCACGGTTCCATCGCAGTTGGCGTCTATCTGCATGTGCAAGGCTCGCAGCTCCTCCTCGCTGTGTCCCGGATAGAACCGACCCATGGCGCTGATGAACTCCGTCTCGTCCAGATCGCCGCCGCCATCTTTGTCGGCCTCTTTAAAGAATCGCTCCATCTCCCTGATTTTCTCCCTTTTCTCCTGTTTGGAGCTGTAGTGGTCGTCCGGCATTATGGTATCTCTCTTAATGTTGTCCATTTTGGATGAAGCTCTGCTGTAAGACTGTCTGGATTCAAATGAAACAGTTCATGTGACTTGAGTTAAGCAATATACATATTATGATTTAAACGTGTTGCCATGGAAATGCACTGCCACAGGTTGATATTAGCACACACATGCTTACAGTAACACAAGTTTGATTCTCTATTTTGATACAGTTAGACATATTCGGTGAGCAAAAACAATAATAATACAAAAATTACACTGACATTTATTTTGAAATGATTATTATAAATAATCACAGTGCATTAAAATAAAAAAAAGTAAAATCCCCCAGTTGTATGCACAGCTAAACAGAATTGTTTAAACAGAGATTTGAACATGGGGGGTTGGAACCAAATAAGCATTTGCTTCATCCAACTCCTTTTCGAACCAGGTACGGGTTATTTGTCTGTTATATTGATGTATGTAAAGATATGTATTGTACAGGTTCGAAATAAATAAAATGATAAAATAATAAAAAAACATAAAAAAGCGCGCCAGACGGGTATTTTTGCAGCGCTGTTGTCGTGAAGTGAAATGACATACGTGTAATACCACATGTGTCCATCAGGAGGCGCAAGAATGCGCACAGACCACAGATAAACAACTTCCCCACGTATAGCATTAGCTGACCTCTCAAAAACGTCTTTACAGGATGGTCCAAAGTTGGCTCTTGGCTCAAAGCTACCTTCCAGATGTGTGTCAATCCTGAAGGTTGTGGGTTCGAGCCCACCATAAGACCTACTTCATGACTCCCATTGCTGTCTGCTGTCGTTGTGACCTTGGGCAAGACACTTAACCCCATTTTGCCTGAAGCCCCCGCTGAAAGACCTCAGCTCCTGTGGACTCAGCACCTGCAAGAGGATCAGGGAGGGGCTGGTGCTCTGACTGCCACCCCCGACCCAGAAATGGATTAAGGGGAAGAAAATGGATGGATGCATGGATGTTACGTTATGATACGTGTGACACTATAGGTCTGGCTTTCTTTCCAACGGATGACAGCACAGCCACCCTGAGCACTCCCACTCCCTCCCCCCGGCCTCCCGTCTGGAGACCCCTCATGACTCTGATGGACATCTGCACACGGCACATCTTCACCGAGGACCATGACCTGTTCAGGCAGACGTAATGAGTGTAAAAGGAAAAGTGTTCTTACCTTTTGATTGATGTCCGCGCATTTGAAGACATACATATATGGAATTAAGATATTTTTTATTCATTCCACAGTGGGAATATTCAGTGTTGCATCACCAGTTACAGTAGGAATGAGGAGCACACAACAATAGATAAATAAACCATAGCTACACTAAAAGAATGACCCAGCTATCTAATGGAGGACCAATAATGTTGAGGTCTGTCTATAAGTTTTGATCGCAGAATTTGTTGTGCGACACATGAGACAAACTAAACATACATTTGTCGTTAGCATCCACAAACAATCCAATGTTCATCTCGTGAAATCAGAATTCTAAGATATAAAACCGCATAAATAATAATAATAATAAAGTCATTCTTTACTTTTATGATATGATTGTTCTGTCGTCAGGGTTTATGATCCTACTTTTGCAGTAAATCTTTCCCTTTACCTTTTATAATCCTGTCTTTGGGGTCCATATACAGTATAATCAACTACTTTAGGTAATGGCTTAAGAACAGCATGTTTTTACCCCGTCAGTAACATCATATTCACTAAACTGTTTTATTATAGTTTTACTGAAGCAAAGGTCTGTCCCAGAGAGGTGTAATTACATATAATATATACAGTTTTTAGGCCAAGGGAAATCCTATAGGCACAATATACCAAAGAGAAAGACTAGTCCGGAGGCAATAAGGCACCTGTACCATTATATATACTGTAAATAATAACTGACCCAAATACTGCAGGCTTTGACGTATAAGTTTCTATAACGTACAGGTGTCAATAACGTATATGTGTGCTCTTAAACCAACTTATATAACGTATATATTAACAATGGAACTCTTTTCATGGTGAAGAAATAGTTTATTAAGAGTTATGTATTCAGTGTTACTAAACTAAAGTCTATTCTAAACCTGAATCATTCTGAATCAAACGTGTTAATGATGATCTACTGTAATGTATGTGATGCTTTGTATGACACACATAACATAAGGAGAAATAAATCATTTTATTATAGAATTTGAAGGAACAGAAAGACAAACATTTACTGAAGGACAGTCCATTCGTGTTTGAGAACAAAGTACATTTTCCGATAATAACATGAATCAATCCAGGACAAACTTAAATGTACTTTTACTATTTAGCCCACGGTTAATTATGAATAGATTTGCATTTTTTCAAAGCAGCAAAGAGAGGTCATGTCAATAAGTTACAATACTTACAATACTTCTAAGTACTCTACACATCTCACAGTAGCTTTTACTATCAACTGCAATCACTGCATTTTTCTTGTAGTATCCTAAAAGCGTATAAAGTGCAGACATGCAATAACACCTATAGCTTTCTGTGTCCATTTGAATACATTTTAAAGACCATACATCTACACTTGTGCATTTCCTCACTATATTGCAAGCGCTTAGTAAAATATAATCGAGCATGAATAATTGTATTGGATTCAGAACCTTGTGAATAACCAGAAATCTCCAGATCGTTTCTCAAATGAAAGCTCAGTTCCTAATCTTTTTGTACAACACAGCCCCAACAATGACACCAATGAGACAAATGGTTGCGAGGATGCCGACCGCCACGCCCAGACCCACAGACGAGCTGCTGGCTTTGGTGCCGTCCAGATGTGCGCTGGTGACCGGGGTGTCAGGCTGGATCACGATCTCTCCGGAGGTGAGAGTGTAAAGACTGTCGGGGTCGAACTCTTTGACGGCTCTCCTCCTCCTCGCTCCGGCACAGTCCTTGAAACTGCTGCAGGTGCTTTTCTCGCAAAGCCTGGTGATGCAGTGGAGGTAGTAGGTGGAAATATTCTCATTCTCTTGCTCAATGAAACGGAAAGCCGGGAAGTAGAATCTGGCCTTCTGGGAATCGCCGTTGTTTACGATCGTGGTGGATTTGTCTTTGGAGCAGGAAAAGAGCAGGTCGAAAGTGCTGGAGTTGGCTGGCAGGGCGGAGACAGAGGCGTAGCAGCGGTCGAGCAGGACGTGGTACTGGGCAGTCAGGTTGGTGGCTGCGACTTCGGCGTAGACGTTGGTTCGCAGCTCGATCCCCGATGACGGCATGTTGAGGAGGGTGGTGTAAGAATCGTCGGTGTAAAGATTCAAGTTCAAAGTGCTCAAGAAGGTGCCGTTTTTGTCCCTGATGGCGATGGAAGAGCCGGAGACGTCGATCTGCGTGTTGTTGACGAGGTACTCTAAGGGGTAGGCGCAGGAGTAGTAGTATTTGAGCTCAGCGTTATACGTGATGGTGCCAATGGTCAGGTCTAACGAGCGGATGATGCCACTGATGTTCACGCTCTGGATGTTGGAGAAATCTTCAAAGAAGCCAGTTCCCATGGTGCTGGTGTATCTGAAGGTACTCCCACAGGCGTTGGTGGAGTTGAGTGAGAAAACGAAGCGGGCCACAGGCGGAGAGACGCTATTGTCCAGAGTCGCACGGCATTCTGTGTTCATCATGTGGTTCATCACCAGGAGAGACTCGTTGTAGCCGGTGTAGACGACCGGGCAGAGCTGGATGGCCAACTTTATGTCTGTAGTGCCGCACTCCACTGAAATGTCATCGAGCTTTGGTCTTCTGGCTTGATCTCCACACTCGGCTACTGTGGGAGTGCTGCTCACCATCGTAGGCCACAGCAAAAGTAAAATAAAAGACTTCATGTTGGTTTTGAGCGATGAAAACTCTGCAAAGGTCTGAGTCTTGAATGCCAGTCCTCAATGCGCTCAGAGACGGGTTCTGTGAAGGGGTCTTTATAGGAGTGTGGGTCCTCAGGGATTGGACCAAAACAAGGTCAGGGCATCTTGCTGTTTGTGAGCAGCATCATTGTAATAAGGAGAAAAGGTAGGACCCTATCCTAAGGGCAACATCTGTAACCAGAAGCCTTTGCTCCTGTAAATACAATGCTATTGTTTCCCTGTTGGATCTTTAAAAATATATATTACATGTCCTTTATCCCTGCTCCTTTATTAAGGCACTGGGCCTGAATCCAGTCCTCCACCCGGTGACCTGTTGGCACCACCACATTATGAGTCAGTTTCATCTTCTACATTTACAGAGAATATTGAACATTTACAGACATTACTGGACATTGTGTCGCTATAACATTATGGTTTAGCCTTTTCTCAGTTATCACACTAATGTAGTTTTAATTCTAGGAACTTATCTATGTTTGTTGTGTTTATGTGACTCCAGAGTCAGAACAGTTTGAGATCAGGAAACACAATGATTTGGTGGATTATATTATTTATATGAAGATATTTGGATCCTTCACTTTTATGGTTATATGTCTTTTCAGTCAGAAGGTTCTGGTTTGATTCCTGGCTTTCTTAGCTTTAGTCTCCTACACTTTTCTCTGGATGCTCCGGTTTCCCACAAACACTAAAACCTCTACAATAGACCTCTCCCTCAGGGCCAGGATTCTCCTAAAAAAAGATATTCTGAAATCTCACCGGGACTTTTCTTTTTTTAGTGACAGAAAAACATTGAATAATAATCATTTGTAATTCATTATGAAATATTAAACTGCTCAATACTTTCCACTTTCACAAACCGCAGTGGTACATAAGATTTAACTAAACAAAGCCTGTACATTTGTTGTGAAAAGGTTGGGATTTAGTTTGTGAAGAAAAACAGTATGTCAGAGGTTTACAGCCCGGTCATCCACACCAGGGATTATTCATTACTGCACAACGTTCAAACAGAAAACAAATAAAACATACAATTTTAGCAATGTCAAAATATGTAGAAATGTATTTTGTGGTTGTTTTCGGTCGATAGTTTCATAACAGAAACACTGGACTGATGACACAGGCGAAAGTAGCTCAGTTAGTAGAAGGTCATGGGTTCAAGGCCACCTTTGTGGTGACCGATGGCACAGACGGGTTGCCTCACTTCTGTCAGTGTGCCCCAGGGCAGCCTCACTTCTGTCAGTGTGCCCCAGGGCAGCCTCACTTCTGTCAGTGTGCCCCAGGGCAGCTGTGGCTACAGTAGTAGTATAATTATAGACACACTCATTAATCTTTCAATGACTCAGTTTGTTTTATTTACTCTCTTGTAAGTTTCCTGCTGGACCTGGTGCTGCACCATGAAGGCAGTTGACCCGGTGCTGCACCATGAAGGCAGTTGACCCGGTGCTGCACCATGAAGGCAGTTGACCCGGTGCTGTACCATGAAGGCAGTTGACCCGGTGCTGTACCATGAAGGCAGTTGACCCGGTGCTGCACCATGAAGGCAGTTGACCCGGTGCTGTACCATGAAGGCAGTTGACCTGGTTCCCATCATATTTGATATCATGGATTAAAGCAGGAAATGAAGCAGATCAAACAGGAGGACAGAGGGTGTGTCTCTGAGATCACACAAGAACAAGGTCAGGAGCAACATGTGATATCACAGGCCTTCTGCAGAGGCTCTGAACCAGCAACTTCTGTTTATTATTGCACTGTACTCATGATCTGATGATATAAAAAGGCTCAGCAGAGGTCACAGTTTGGTCGGCAACAAAACCAAAGTCTTAAAAGTGACATTGACTCCTTTGATCCTCCGGCCTCCTGTGAACTCTCGGTGTGATATAGTTTCTGGTTTTTAGACAATGGCGCTGGGTTAGTGTCTGTTTGCAGATTCAAACCTGTCCATGAAGGCAGTTAAGGCAGTTGACCTGGTGCTGTACCATGAAGGCAGTTGACCTGGTGCTGTACCATGAAGGCAGTTGACCTGGTGCTGTACCATGAAGGCA
>JAPMNZ010964802.1:0-10254 GCA_029875035.1 Pomatoschistus microps | reverse complement strand
ACATGATTTCTAATACAACAAAATGCATGTTGTGATCTGATTCATTCACAACATTTTACTTCGGCAAAACTCTACATTATGATAACGTTAAGATTCGGATAAAAATCCTTAAAATATGATTATGTGCCAATTTTTATGCAAAGAAAATCACCCAACAAGGAGCACAGAGAATACAAATATTCTTCCTGGAAAACCCCTGCATTCATAAACAGTATTTTCATCCATGGATTGCTTTGACGAGAAAACAAGGGGAACAGTTTGTGGTTCCAAGTGTTTTCCATGAGCATGCATCTTTGTCTCCACAATCACGTGCTGGGTATCCTTGCTGTGCATTAGTTCTTAAATCCTGACAGTTGGTTTGGCAAAGAGTGAAGTTTAAACAAGCTGAGGCTGAACTGGTGGCCCGCTGAAATCATGGGTCAAGTAATTTTTTTGAAAGAAGTTTATAATGGGAAAAATATATAAAAAACTGGCTCTGTTTTTAATTAGGCTTTACCCTCCCCCACCCGCGCTCTGCTGAGGGACTGTTGGGTACACACAGCTATGCTATATTTTCTTCTTCCATGAACTACTTGCCATATGCTTAGATGTATAGAACTTATATATATATATATATGCATACGTCTGTTCGCTTCTTCAGGTTGAACAAGAGCTAAATAGGCAAACTCTTTTTATACCATTGCTTGTTGTTCTTGACCACACCCGGCTTCTCCGTTGTCATAAAAAAAAAAAAAAAGAGTTGAAATTCATCACACGAAGGAACGCAGAGGAACACATGTTTGGAGACATGGGTGGAGGAGGAACAGCGCAGGCGAAGGTCTCATCTGGAATGCATAAAACATAACAATACATCCCAACTTCTCTCATTGCTGTGGATCAAGAGCAAAGGGCCGGGTTGGGATGGGAGTGGGCGGGTCCGGCAGGCCTATAAAATCCTACAGGACTATAAACCAAAAGCTGTGGCCTGCATACATCCAGCTGTTTGTCCTGAATCTAACCACGTACACAAAAGCCGTCTCCTGTCCTCCACCGCTAAACGGTCAACCGCATGCAGGGACAAACTTGTTCACTCACTCGCACTATATAGATTAACCTCGCAGGCTAATTGACTCGTGGTAATTATCACGTCGCACATTTTAATTAAAACCTCCTCTGCTTCATGTGCATTAAAGCAATTATTAGAGTTCTGTCACACGAATGAGTCCGCCTTTATTAACTAAGTTGCTCCCTGCATATTAGAACACTGATTATTTCCTTGTATAAATGTACAGTTAATGAATTATCAGACACAGGGAATGTGGCAGGGAAATGTTCTCATTGAACTCGGTGTTGTATAGTCGTGGCATGTGAGATTAGAATGTATATGTATGCCCGAAATGCAAAACAGTGTGTTATGAATATACATCACGCGTACTCACTTTCGCACCAAGGTCAAAACAAAGCAACCGGGTTTAACCAAATCGAGTTAACCTTTAATCTCGGTGCCACTTTGCCTTATTAGAGGAAATCATTTAGTGCGGGGGATTCATTTGTGGTATTTCCATAATATTGTAGAAAAAGAAAAAAGGAAATGAAACAAAAAACGTGAAGAATTCTCTGGAAATATTACTGTTTGTGTTGGTATGGCTAATACTGGCCAGCAGCTACATCCAAGGTCTTGTAGATGCAGTTTAGCTTTCAACATCTTACATCATGCCAAAGCTAGAGTACAATGCATTTCATACATGCTGTTTGTTCCAAAAGAAAGAATCTTGAAACATTGTAACATTTCTTGAACAAAATCTAGACCACAAAATGCTGTATTTATCTTATCAGAAAACAGGATGAGTGCAGGTCGGTATACTCTCATACTTGTTTTTGCCCCCTGTGGTTTCAAAATTAGGTATCCTAGCTTTAAATTGAGATCTTTTGCTCATTAAACAAAGGCAAAATCTCTACACAACAATCGCATATGTGCCGTAACACTAACCCGAGTTTAAAACTACTCCTCTGTATATCGTGAATAATCTATTGTTGATTCTATTTTGGCATTTGTGGATGTGCGCGCTTCTTATCCGCTCATAAAGTTACCGACCACAGAGATGTGTCACAAAATTGATGACTCTATCCTCACCTTGTCTGCATGTGGCTGCTGAGGGGAACTGTCATGGACCTAATCCTAAACCCAGCCGTGGTTTCTCTGGGCTGGAGTCCAGGCCGTCCCATCAGAGCTCACACATCACAGACAAGCGCTGCCTCTTGGTTTGGCCACAGCTTCCTCTGGCCAGGCCACTATACAGCCACTAGCGCAGCAATTGCATGGATATCAAACGTCACATTTGACCAAAAATTGAATGATAGGGCAGTAATTATGACGGCAATAATCCGAGCACGGTGGGGTCTTACTGTATAGGCTGCTGATTGTGCTAGCCCCAAGCCAGTGAATGCATGGACAGATATTCACTGGTCTCAGCGTTTGGCAAAGATGGCATTACCCTTATGTCATATTAAATGTTTTTTATGTTGTAAATCTGTCATTGCTTGTTTTGTTTTTTTGTGCGTATTATGTCATGCTGCTATGGCAACAGCGTGCCCCATATACTGTTTCCAAATTGCCACTGCATAGAAAAAAAAAATTGAAACATGATTTTTCAGTTGCTGTTGTGTCTTTGGGCAAGACACTTNCTAATGTTGGTCAAAGGAGACGCAAGACATAGCAGCTTGGGATATGTGTGTTTCATAGTCCAAAAAGTTCAATTTTGATTTTTTTTTTTTTAATGGACTAACTTTACACGCTTCTGCAAATCACCAGAATCTGTGCCAGTTTTTTCTGGGTACATTTTAAAGGAGAAATAGTAGTAGTAGTAGTCAAAATAACATCAAGAAATGCACAACCTTACAAACTGCAGTCTGGGTGTCCTCTGGGAGGCTCCATGAGTTCTGAGATTTCTCTGGCATCCTGGGACTGGTGGCCCTAAATAAAACAAGATACAAAAAAACAAATGAAATCCATGCTTGAGGGAACAGAATCAAGCGGCCTCTTTGTATCTGTACCAAGTTTACATGGATTAAAAATGCGTTTAAAGCCAAAAGTCTGGATCAACATTTGAAAAAAAAACTCAACTACAAGGAATTTGGTTTGATTTCAGACGCTAACTTGCAGAGCCCTGGACGTGACTTACCTTTCATACTCTACTACGATGTGCGTATTGTTTATNTCTACAACGATGTGCGTATTGTTTATAAAAGTTCAGGTTAGTTTTCATACTCTACAACGATGTGCGTATTGTTTATAAAAGTTCAGGTTAGTTTATGGCAACCGCAAACATTTGGGCAGATAGGGAAACTGCTTACACACCTCTTCTCAGCATTCCCAAGTGCAGCGCAAACATGTGTAGAGCCTCCTGATGACCTTTACACATCAGCCTGGCTATTTTTATCATTAACCACGTCAACACATGTAAAAGTGTTTATGCCAGCCTCCAGATAACCAATCCAAAACAGACACAGTGATTAAGGACAATAACAGTGTCGTAATAGTCCGTTAGTACGCTTCTGCCTCCCCAGGTGATCCCAGGCTGTAAAACTTGAAAGTGTTGGCACTACTTGAGGAATGAAAATATTTGCTGGCACATACCCGGAGCTCTCATAGCGGAGAAATTGGCAACGTTTTGAGGAAGTGCCGTCAAAGAAGCACAGTTTCTCTCAAAGAAGATACCGACGCCTTTAGGAATGAGAGAGGCACTGATAACGGGTCTAAAAAAGCGCAAGTTTGTATGTGTGGAGATGTAGGGGATTTCTCTGCATGTGTAAAAAACGAAATAAATCATGTCTTTTAGCAGAAAATTAATTGGAATCAACTGTGGAAGCAAGATTTTTTTTCAGTAATACAGTGGAAACATCTGACAAACTTTGCGAGGGAACATTTATTTCCTGTGCTGTGCCTGGATGTGTTTAATAATCTAATATCTTGAGGAATGTTGGAGAGTGTAGTTTTTTTATACTGATTGTAAAGCAAGTTGTACATATATTCTTTGCGTTAACCTACACCGCATTAAATATGGCCTTCCTCACTCTTCTCTTCATAAATATTACTTTCTGTTTGTCCACAAAAATGGGACAAACTTGACACTACTTCACGCTTTGACACTATCCAAAAATCCACGTGAAAACTAATGATAGAACCTGTCAAGTTTTTTACTCTTTTTGACACTTAATTATTCAAAGTTGGTTTCTCCAGTGAATTTTCCCCCCCTCAAATTGCTTTCATATCAAAGTCCTGGGGCTAATATCAGTGTGATTTGAAGAAACGGTTCGTGTGCGAGAGAATGTGTGCGCTGATGACATCTCCTCCGACAGGAAGGCAAGGCCGTAATGATTAGCACATGTTAAGCATCAGCAGGGTGCCAGATCTGGAGTTCGTCAGGCCGTATGTCTCTGATTTATTTGCTTGTTGTTGCCCTGAGGTGGGGGCACTTTGGGCATAAAGGAAAGACCAGTGGACATCTGCAACTCAGTCATGTTTGGAATGTTTATAGATTACACTTGTACGACTATGATTAAATGTGAAGGCTTCATATTAAGTTCCTATTGTTTTGAATTTGTCATTATTATTAAACGACTACTCTCTATATCTACGTCTCAGAAGCTGACTGTTAATGTGATTTCAGGCTTATCGAGATGTAGTTTGAATACTACAGTATGTGAAATAGCTGAACATTGTGTTGCTATGAGTTAGGAATGTTGGCAAAGGTTATGGTCTGGGTTGTGTGGTTATGTGGGTTATGTGAGAGGCCATTTCAAGTGGTATCACTCAACAATGAAAGCAACACTGGAAATGTACAATTTATCAAAAGGAAAGTTTTCATTCTATATAATATAACACATATACTTTTGGGAGAATTGCTTCAAAATGTTGGCAGCTTTAAAATCCTGTGGATGCAAAAAATATCCACAAGAGAGGAGCAGCAGCGAGGCGTTGTCAGCTCTCGACATTGGATCAGTTGACTTCAGAGCCAAAGCGTTTCCTCTTGTTTTGGCAAGATCTCTATAGGATGGATACTCTGAAGGGTGTTCCACCATTGCTTAATATTCCCAAAGGCGAAATATCCGTCCAGCTGTCCCAATGTAAACTAGCCAAACCTATGGAGACACATCCAGGAACCTACTCCCTGATTGTCTCATCCAGTCGCAGAGTTAGTGAGGGATTTTGGCCACTCCTGCAGGTGGAGCTCTGGACTCCTGACACGGGTACACATGGAGCTGACTCATTCAACAGCAGTGGCCCATTTTTATAACCTCTCAATCTTGTTGATGCTTGTCTCACTGTGGGTAATTTCTGGATTACGCAATAGGATTTGTAAAAAGAAAGTGAACGTTTCGCCGAAATAGGATGACATTGGTATCACATGTACTCTTGAACACTTCAAAACCTGTCCCCCTCCCTTTAGAATTCACCTTACTGCCCCTTATAAAGCCCTTTATAATGTCACTTTACTTTACTGCCCATCGTACGTCACTTTACTTCACTTACTGCTGTCACCTTATATTGTGTGCACCATGATCACTTGTACATTGTAAATATTTATTGTAATTGTAATAATTCTATTTTAAATGTATTCCTTAGAAGTGCTTTTTATTTTTGATTACGCCTTCTTTACCCTTTACCTCTCTTTCTGACTGTTGCACTGAGCCAAAGCAGATTCCAAGTCTGTGACTTCCTGTTACCTACGTGGCAATAAAGATGATTCTGATTCTGACGTGCCATATCAAAGTACAGTAGTGTAGTGTTGTTTTTGGTAGTGATTTATACGTTAATCATAACTGCTCAAGTAATTTCAAAAACTGCATGTATTGGTAAACAGAGACAAGTTTACTCATCTACCACAGTCCATACACAAGGCAACGTGAATTCTTAACATATCTGAATCTGAGAACAACAAACATTAAAAAGACACAATATTTCAGTTGTACAGACTAAATTCTTATAGACATACTTGTTTGACTCAGAGAAGCAATTACATCCTATACTAAAGTAAACTAGAAATGTCTAAAGGTCATTTTGAGTATGGAAACATGATGACCACATTTCTATTTCTGGATTACTTCTGCTTTTTCTGGGGCAAAAGTGATCTCATATTCCCATTAAAGCAACTAATAGATTGGAATAATAATCACTAGATTCATTGATTAACAAGATTATTTGTCACAACCCTAGTTCGGTATTGTAATTATTATATTTGTAGCCATGATGTTTGCCTCATAGTTAAAAGGAGAAACAAATGCATCAAGAACAGATGCCAGGACCTAGCTTTACGTTTAAAACTTCCAATCAACTCAGTGTGTTGTATAGTCAGACACAAGTATTTATTTTAACACCTGAAAGTTAACAAGTACATACTACCGTTGTGCCCATGGGCGCGACACCATCCCGAATCTGCATTGTAATCAGTAGCGTTCTAATTAGTTTATATTTGTAGCGACAGAAGCATGTATCACCTCTATGGGGAATGATCGACGCACAGTTTAATGCTTTTAGTATCTTCCAAGATTCAGCTCAACACAAAATCAATGTTAACCTTTATCCCGCAAAGAAAATAAAGAAATAAAAACATATTTAATGATTTATTTATTTTTTACGGTGAAAAACAATTCAGCCGCACCTGTTTTCCAGCGAATCCCCCGGTGAAATGTGGCGTGTCACTTATCGTCTAAAGTTTCAACTTGAGCTCCTCCACAATGGCCCTGACTATAGTTACCAGTGTGAGCCTGTCCTGCCTTGTTTGTTATGTGATCTGTCAGCTCCAAAAAGAGGACAGACTGTGTGTGTTTAGGTTAACTGTGTTGTGTGAGGATTGCGCTTTTTGGACGGCCTCCAAAGTCACACCAGCCAAGAGAGTGCCAAGAGTGCCAAGACCTATAAAACCCTGACTACTTTTCTACTTTTCATCATAATACCTTACAATTAGCCGAACAACAATGCGCTAATGGGGATAAGGGGTAAGCTGCAGTCATATACAAACACAGTTATTAACATTAAGATGGTAAATATCATCAACAACAACTTTTTATTTGGTTAATTAGGGTGTTTTTTTAACGGGAGTATAAGAAATTTGGTGGAGACAGAGAAGGGTGCGGTATGCATTATGTCACTGGGACTTCATCTGCCAAGGAATGTGTCACAGATGGTGTAATATGAGACAGCACTACAAACTAACAAGGGAATCTTAACTTTTAAACATTTTTATTACATTTTCATGAGGAATGCAAGCTCATCGTGCCGAGAAAAAATGTCTTGAAATTCTTGACAGCGATAGAAATATGCACCCAAGAAATCAAGCTTGTACCTTCTACGATTTTTTTTAATTCTTGAAGGATATTCAGTCTATTTACCTTCCGTTATTTTATCATTTGAAGTGGTGTCTGTTTGTGCAAGTGTGAAAGCAACTTTAAAAGACCAAGGATGGGTAAGTGGTTAGCGCTCGTTTCTCAGCAAGAAATCCAATCTCGGTCGGAACAAGGCCTTTCTGAGTTTGCATGTTCTCCCCATGTCTGTGCTCTGGTTTCCCCTATCACTACAAACATGTACAATAGGTTAGTTCCTCCAGCTCTGATAGTCCTGACCATCCGAGCGTCAACATCTGGAGTTGGTTCCCCAGGCGTTACCAGTGCTCTAGGTCAAATGCAATAAAGTATACCGTAACAAGTTTCTTCCTAAGAAGACATGATTTTGTTGTTGATATTTGACTGTTTGATTCTACTTAGTTGCTATCTATATCCAGCAGTGTGTGTGGTAACTATGAAGAGAATTCATGTTTTTTGGTTTGTGCACACCTGCTATTGCTTGGCATCTAAAATTCCAACTCCCTCCCTCCGTCCTCCTCTGGCTGCAACTGGCACAGCCTTGCCCTTGACCACTGGAGTGCTTACATATTCATAAACACAGCACATAGGGATCTGAAAGTTGGACTGATGGTCAAAGACTATCTCCCTCTCTGCGCCCTGATCAGCTCTGCCAAACTCTGGATGTCTGCAGCAGCGGCTTCACCCTACCTTCTCCTCATGGATGTTTACAAACACAAACCACAGGAATCCAGCTGATGAGCCAAAACCGGCGAGGATAGAGAGCGCAAGGGAGCCCATACAAAAGCAGCTGATCGCTATCATGATTGCTCCATGTTTCTAAGCGTTTCTTTGTCGTTCCTCACATCTGCTCTCTGGAGTTGGGTTTTACAACTTTGTCGCTTGTCAGGAAATTCCTCAAAAACCACAATGCAATCTCTTGTCTCTCATCCTTGACTTGAACGTGTGGGGAGATCCGAGCGGTTCCATCAATTTAGCATGAACACAACATTACACCGTGGTATACAGAGCCCGCTGGTACCAGACAAGCCGGCCTTTCTCTCTCCACACTCCGTACAGAATCTCTCTCTCGCAGGCATTCGTGACAGCTGCTTCTCACAGACACATATAGAAAAGGGATGGACGGAGACATATGGCGCAACTCAAAGTGGACGATTGAGTTGAAGGAATGGGATGGGAACTAACCATTAAACAGTGTGTCACAAGAATAGAATATCTACCCCATCAATTCTAATAATAAATGCATTTTCTCATGGTCGTCATCTTTCCTATTCATTTAAAGCGTAGGGTGGGAGTTATTTTGAAGAAAATGGGTCAAATTGTCGGCAATTTTGTGGGAGCTGAGATCGCTTGCGTCGTCTTCAGAACATGCCGCCACCGAAAGTCTCATTAAATGTGTTATAATTGAGTCATTTTGCTCCACTTTCAAACGCCTTGTTTGTGACTATTGCTCCTGGCTTTAAAACAGTTTGGTTCTATCACTAGTCTTCACATTATTTTTTGGCCTCTGTCACATCTTTAAATCTTATTTTACATACAGAAAAGTGAAAAAGAGTGGACCACCCTCACTCAGCCAATCAGCTCTTAGCCCAAAGCATCAACTCACAGGGCTTTCCCTACATATATGCAAAATATAACATGTTTACTTATGAGAAAAAGGCAGCATGGTGTGGTCTGAATTGTTCTCAGAATTGTACCAAATTGTACATGTATTCTCTATGAAAAATGTATGTTCTCATCTTGTGCACACTGGGGACTTTTTGCAGATCAATTCCAATGTGGTTTTACTGCAGATGGCAGATAAACTGAATCTGAAACACAATAATGTAGATCAGAGGTCTCCAACCTGTGGCTCAGGAGCTACCAGTATCTCGCCAGCCCCTTTCAGGTAGCTCACCAAAGGATTTAGAATTTAACAAAGGATCTTGAATGAATACATTTTGAGTCATTACATCTATTATAAGTATAAAGTAGGGCTTTACTGTATTATGGTATATTTTGCATGTGTTTTCCATTTTTTTTCGTAATTATTAGATACATTGTTACAACGATTGCAAAAAGGAGTAGCTCTCTACCTCTTGTTTTATATAAAAGTAGCTCTCCCATTGAAAAAGGTTGGAGACCCCTGATGTAGATAATCCAGCTTTAAAGTGTGAGTTTAGGATTATAATTGTGCTGCATAGGTCTATCACACATGTGTTTTCAGAGATATGCAGTTGAAACAGGCCTTTTGTTTTATCTGCAATCTTCACACAATCCTATGCAGTTTAGCTCAATCCAGATGATGAATGCCACGGAAAGGCAAAAAAACAAAAAAAAGTTTTGGAGCGGGCTTTGGTGACGTGCAGCTCTGCAGGGCGGTGTTTGCGGGCGGAGACTGTAGACTGGGGTGTGTGAGCCACATCTGGAATAGTAGCGCAGAGAAACAGTCCAGTGGAGCACAACTTTCTGAGACTTTCTGCAACTCCTTTCACTGCAACACTTCTTTTTCCTCGGATCCTGCTTTTTTCCCATTCGTAAGTCGGATTACTACTTTGGAACTTCCCGTAACCTTATATGGTCTGTTGGTGTTTCCAAAAGACGCTCGTGAACAGGACGTACTTTCTGGACCTAAAATATAGTTTGGATTTACTTTGGGCGTAGAACAGGCTGTGCTGTGGTAGTTGTCGCCGGTTTCGATCGTAAAGCTTTGTTCAAAATGCACTTCTGCGTCACTTTTCATTCGAGATCTGCTTGTGGCGCACGCATGGCGCCACTACGCTGGGATGCTTTTTTTATTACCCAAAAGATGAAGTTTGTTTTTCCAGCAGCATGTCCAGACCTCACACCAAACTGCAATGGTTCCCACCACTTTTACAGTTCCTCCCAAAATCTCTTCGTGATAGGGAAACTGAGATTGAGGATTTTTTTTTT
>JAPMNZ010964799.1:0-20510 GCA_029875035.1 Pomatoschistus microps | reverse complement strand
AATTTGCCCAAGATGAGGAGACACTATAAGTATGGCTCTAAAGTAGATCTGACTTTTAACAAAACTACTCGGTAAAGAGCAAATGTGAAGCCCTTCAGATACTTTTCTAATGGCACTCTTCTGTTTTTGCAAATTAATATTAATTTTGTCTTCATCTTTTTAGAAAACATCTTATCGTACGTGTAAGGAAGGGCCCTCTGAGTCACTATTTGACACTGATTGGAGAGTGGGTCTCTGAAGCTGATCTAAAGATGTGACAGAGGCCAAAAACTATATATGCAAGTGTAAAACTGCTAATAGAACAAAACTGAGCGAGGAAGTAGTCGGATGGATTTTAGTACATCGTTCCATTTTTGTGGTTTGAAAGTTATGTCCCCCAGCTTTAAGTGAATTAAACCAGAACAGCATGGACCATCAGATTGTTCCATCCTTGTTATTGGCTGGATTTTTGGAATTATCGACCAAAACAATGTTGATGAAAAACAGTCCATTTGTGAAGTTTTGTACCATCAGAAAGCCTATCCAAACTATGGCGTTCTTGTGCCTTTTGAAAAATCAAGCTAAACTATTCCTTTTCTCATTCCATGTAATATTCAGAGGCCAATTCCCAAGATTTACAAACTTCACACGATCCAGCCCCAGTCTGGTTGTGTTCCCCGAAACATCTGGAGAGCTATGGTCAGGCTCAAACCTCTGAACCGATCGCTGCGGGTGAAGCACGCGGTTTTGGAGGTGGAAGGTGGCGGAGGTGGCCCGGGCCTGCTCTGCGTCTTTATGCTATGTGAAAAACTACTTATCCCTTCCCCGTTTTTATGATCTGGTCTGGAGGAGTCCGCTTCAAAGTGCTCCCACGAGATCGGCAATGTGTGACTAAAATACAAACACATGCGGTGCTAAAAAAGAGGCAGGAAACTGGCTAATCTACGGTGTTGGTGGGTGCCTCCTGTAAAGAGAGTCTAATGATAAAAACAGATAAAAGTGCCTCCATAGCGCGCCGTCGAAATCCATCTTCTCTGATATATGGTTCATAAAAATATCTAATAAGCACATCTAAAATCCACTTTTCTCCCCCTAAAATCTCCGCTGTCGGAATTTACTGCAGATGTGTCATTGGATGGCCAGAAAAATATTAAAAAGCCTTGGCAGAGGGGATTGCGTTTCATATTCAAGAGCTCCCACTTTACAGTAAATGTTCAGAATGCGCCGTGCAGACAAAAAACTAAACAAAAACACCACACGCCACACGACTGATTTAGAATTTTTCATCCACTGCGACGTATTACTATTAAGTTGAGTGTTGATTGTACCCACTTTTGTTCTCTTGCGTTTGGCATGGTGAAGGGAACATCTGGATTTATACTCACTTTTAGTTCGCAAGGTTGAAAACTTTGACAAACGACAACAGCCTCAAGAGGGGCAAGGTTCAAATAGCCGTTAGCTTTAGAGGCAGCGAAACATAAACCTGAGCTATTGGCTGATATACAGACCACGCAAGGGATTCTACAAAGAAATTGCAACAATTTGGGAATGTATTAGGTTATATTGTTTAACTGATGGTTATTGACGTCTAATGGAAACTATTTCAACGATTAATTGCAGTAAATTCAAAATTCTAGTGGCCGTAACCTGCAAAGACTGCAATTATTACCTTCACCACAAATGATTCTTTAGTAAATTATAAAAAATATGACTTTATTTTACTCAGAGCTTTGAGAAGTAGTAATAGAAAAATATCACTGCATATGTAAAAAAAAAAAGGTTAATGAGAGTGCAACATAAGTATTTATCTTTATCTTTTTGGACCATTTTATCTGCTAATGAAAAAGACAATACCAGACTTGTCCAACTCAGCTTCAGGCACAATGGGATTTGAAGAAATTGCATGTTTGTGTTTCATTTTTTTAAACTCAGTTCTCAGAGTTTCAGCATGTTGCATTCTCCTTCTCCTATAGTGCACTTTGAATATCATAACATAAATCACAAACAAAATTGCAAGGGTTAGTGTCCAAAACAAGGCCTGCGTGCCAATTGTGGTCCTTCCGTGTCTTGTTATGTGGCCCTCTGCCTTGCTAACCCAAATCAGCAATTGAGATCATAAACACAAGTTCACAGTGTCACCCAGCCAACTTTAGCATCACCAATATATGCGCGCTATACCTTGTTGTAAAGCTCAGTCCCTTTGAAATCCATTGGTCCCTGGACAATTTTGGCAAGCTTAAGTTGTCCTCCTACTAAAAGAGTTTTGACACCCCTGAAAATTGTGTAACCCAGTTCTGTGCTAATTCAGCCCCAAACCAGCCATAAGGACCCAAGTTCTTCCAATCATGTTTTAAAGGGTTATAGTCGATGTGAGTTTATGGCGTGGCCTGTGGAGACCTGCAGCTGCGTGGGCTGCGGAGGGACTCCAAGGCCGAGCGAGGTGTTAATTCTATTTCCTGGGTCAGGAAATGCGTCAAAGGTCAGGGGCCGCAGAAGTTAAGAGAGACACTTTGTAGCAGAGCCAGAGCCACAGGCCGCGGGCTCAGGGCCAAGCGCCGACCAGCACTGCACATAAAGGCTCCACTTTAGTTTCCAATAACATCATCGATTGTAAAGCAGTTGTTGTGAAAAGAGCTGCCTGTGCATTGTGACAGCAGGACTTTGGTCTGAACTGAAACCACTGTTTGGACAAATGTGCGTGTGTGTGTGTGTGTGAGTGTGNGTGCGTGTGTACGTGAGAGAACGGGAAGGCTGTGGAACAACATTGCAAAGAAACTGACAAAGTGAAAGTTTTTTATATTTCCCAACCAGTAATCTGATCAGAGTCTGCGTAATAATTGTATTGACATTTAAAGATAACAAATAATACATATAAAGCACTCCAAGCCATGTCACCGTTATGTAGTATAGACTCAATTTCTTTTAATTTGGTAATTTGGTCCTGAAAAGCTCTTCCAAGGAGAAATATAGATGTGCTATACAATAAAATGGGCCTTATAAAGTTTCATGGCTCACACCTTTTGTCGGTCTTATATTCAATCTCTGAAAAGATTGCGATACAATGAAACAAAAAGGCCATTCGAAAATAAATAAATAAATCATGCTATTTAAATAAAATGTTACCCCTTCTTGAGCAAATTATTTCAAATTCACTGCCAATAACAAGACTTTGGGGATTGTAGCTCAAGGAATACAACTTTTAGTTTTTTCATTACTGAGAAATATGTTCTGGCAAATAGTCTTGTTTTGTTAACAGAGAATGAGTTATCTTCACAATCGTTACAAATATAGCCTTTGAATTGGCAAAAGGGAAACCTTGATCTGAAAAAAGGTAGCTAGAGCAAATATATTGTTCTCGTTTCTGTAATCAATGAATTCAGAAAGCATTGGGTTTCACTCTCAAACCTAATTTGGGGTAAAGCAGGTGCGAGACCAGTCATCAAGATAAAGCATCTTAAAATATTTGTTAAATTGTAGACTGTGACAAGCTAGATTTCCTTTTAGTTCCTATTGTGGATAAACCTGTAGTCTGCTCGTTGAAGGGGAACAGGACTTTGGTCTGAAATAAGCTGTTGTGTTTTGACATACCGCCAGCTTGTAAGGAATAATAAGGTCTTTGTCGGCTGTGTTTGTTATGTCACAGTTTGTCCACTCTCTCCTGTTTGTTCTTCTGATCCTTTAGAGCCGCGACGGCACATCTGGTTCGCGTCAGTCACCTTTTCAGCTCGGCGTATTATTATTTACGCGCGGCACATCCACAGTGCTGCGGCGGGGGCTTTGGAATAATTGGGCCGTTCGTGTTTATAGGTACTTGGGAGCGTTGTCGCCGCGAAGTGTAAGAACTGCAAATCAGCAAGTTGGGAATGGATGGTGTGACGGGGAATTATGCACATTAACACAGACATTAGGCAGTGTGTAAGAGGTAATGGACTGCATTTGCCGGGTAATGGGTTTTAGAGAAGCAAGCATGTACTGGATGTAAAAGGTATAGTGTTTATTCACCAACAGGAAGGGCCTTGTAAAATAGACGAGAAAGCCTTTTCTCTAGTGCTGTAATGAACCAGTCTTTTGACAATCAATTAGTTGTATGGATCCATAAAGGTTATGAATATGGAATTTTTTGGACCAAAACACAGCGTTTTGGTTCAAGAGAACTTCTTTGGACACCCTGGGTTGTTTGATTAAAATGGTTTGTAAACGCATGTTCATTTCATTCTGCAGTAGAGTGTGCTTTAAAAAAAATACATACAAAATACTTATTGATTTGTGAAAAAAATAGAAACCATATATGATTTTTTATTTATATTTTTCCCATTGTCTCGTTTTGATCCGTATTATGCGTAACAAGATATGTATTGTAATGACAGTCTCTGTAAGATACCTGTCATATTCTGAAGTCATTATAGAATTTAGAAGTAGTCATAAAACTGTATAGTCTTGTCACCATGTTTGAGTCTATGTAAGGCTCAAAAAACCATTGATTACTAAAAACACATTTCTACTTGTGATTACTCGGCTACTTTTTGAAATATGCAAAGATTTCAGTTCGCAATTTTCAGAATTGTTCAGTTGAATGACTAAGGGGAGTTAAAAGTTGATAATTGTATCTTTGGGCATTTTGAGTTTCCATTAGCGCTGGCGCAATACTTCCATTTCAAACTCAATTTTGGAAAAAGACATTTGACCAGCAGCTACCGTGGGTTCAGTTCAGATCAATATTATGAAGTTCTAACTCATAATATCTCTGCAGGTTTCAAAAGGGTTCGGAGTTCTCAGGGCTCCAATCCAGTTTGTGTGATTACCGGGACTAATTTAAACCAGACATTTGTTCACTTGTTTATTAGGTGAATATTGCATAAGGGAAATAATAGCCAACTGTTGACTCAAATGACTTCATCAAATCTGAGGAATGTCTGCATTTGATACGCAATCTAATTCGATCAAATTGCTTGGAAGAATATTGTCAGCGGGGGGACCGGGCTGGAACGTCTGTAAAAGAGGCGTCTGGAGGATTAAAAAAAAAAACGGAAGTGGCTGCTGCTTTCAATTAGAGCCACAAACACATGTACATGCTCACACAAAGCCCATAACTGTTGGAACAATTACAGCAGGAACGGGAAACAGACCAGAGTGCGAAGCCGAGGAGCGGGGGAGGTCTGCAGCCAAATCAAAAGACAAAACGTGATCGCCGCCAACCACCGGGGCTCGATTGATAACAGGCCACAGGGAGCCACTTCCTATTGCGGTTTGGTGTGGGGTTTAAAGTTTACAGAGATATTTAGCCGAGAAGTCTTGAGTTTGGAGACTGCACGAGTCAAACGGCCAAAGATGAAATGAAATGTGGCAGTTTTAATGGGATTTGGGGCATGGTCACTTACTTCTGTGGAGGTAAATATTTGCATAGTTGAATAGTTTCCACGAAGAGGAAAAGCCTGGTGAAGTAACAATGTTTGATATACTGACACAAGGAAAGTCCACGTTTACACAATGAACCGCACGGACAGAAAAGGGTGAAACGTATCAAAAATGTTTGGTTTTATGTCCAGATAAATACAAATAATTGTATCGGATGATATGGGGGTTTTGTTTCGGTGAAAGAACAACATCCAAAGTTTAGGTCTTGAAGAAAAGAAGAAAAGACGTTGATTCGTATTTGGAAAACTGTCATTAAGGCTGGGCGATCGGGGGGAAACACGTCATGACATAAATCTCCAATTTCAAGTTAAATAGAAATGTTAGAATATCAATAATGATGCTCAAAGACGCTGCACATGTCATTTTTCATTCACTCCATACACTGATAAAGTACTACTGTAGCCACAGCTGCCCTGGGGCACACTGACAGAAGCGAAGCAACCAGTATGTGTCCCCAGTATGTGCTTGTCCCTGGATCTGTTTTTCTCCAAAGCATGAACTGTCGATTTTAACGCACATGTTGATAAAAAAAAGTTTAGATTGCAATGTTTTCCTATTTCTGGCACAGCCCTGACTATTGTTTAGGATTCCTTTCTGTAAAATGTCTTTGCTTTGGATAATATGCATTACAGAAATGCCATTTCCTATGCCTCATACCCAGACATGTTTTTAGTTTATTCATTATGTCCAATCCTGCCATCTGAGTTACCTTTCTCAACCTTCACTAGACTTCAAACCAAACTGTTGTGGCGTAAGTAATGCCCCCGGTTCAAAGGAGAGCTCCAGTGATGACTCTTGTGTTTACTGGACTTTGAGACTCGGGCCTAAACACAGACGCGGAGCACAAACAGCTGAACAGCTGCATGGCCCGGCTTCAGAGGGACCAGGGCAGCTCCTCTGTCGGCGAAGGCCCCAGGTGCTGCCGCTCAGCCGAGACAAAGAGCGGACTCATCACCTGTCACTGACTTTTGTACAGACAACATGAACGCAGACGCTTTATATGTACATTCAGGTCGAGAAATAAAAGGGTTCACAAAAACCTTTGAACTATCTGTGATCTGATGAAAGACGTACTCAAACTATATTCTCTCTGGTCGATACAATTTCAAACCATGGAATGTTCTGAAGTAAGGCTGCACCATTACATGCATTGGAATCATAATTTTTGAGCAAATGAGCAAATTGCAAAGCCTGCGAAATCCTTTCAAATTCACTTGAATTCCGGAACATTCCTCTTTATAGATTCCACAGCGGTTGTGCTATGAGTTAGAACAGAAGTTGTTATTTGTACTATGAACAAAATAAGACTTTTCAAACAAACAGGATATTGACAATGGCATCACAGTCAGTCAGAAATATTACCAAACTATTTCCAAACCCAGCCGTTATGAGAGTCATGCAACTCTACTGCCCATCACTCCTCATAGCAGCGTGACAAATGTCAGAGGTGCTATCCAAACAAACCTGTTGAACAATCTCAAAGTCTTCATTAAATCGTCAACACCAACTGATTCACACATTCACATAAAGGCTAAGGATTATTTGAGGTCGGAAATTACATGCTGCGTGTAGTATGTAGTAACAGAGAGGCGGACACGGCTGCACGTGATTATGAAATAACCTATCAACACAACCGGATAGTGCAGGAAATGTTTGAGTGCGACTGAAATTTGACAACATGTAATCTGGGGAGAAGCCTTTAGGGCAATATGCAAGTATGTTTGTGTGGTTCAAATAGGAGAGGGAGGAAAACAGTTGCAATTCTTTTCCGACTTGAATTGTTGTTTGAAAGTTTTTCTTGCTTCAGAAAAAGTAACCAAATTGTCGTAGCGTCACTTCTTGCTGGTGAAAAGTTGGATTAGGATTTGCTTTAAGGATTGTGCAATGGGTCAATGTTTCCCCTCTTCTCTTGGAGGTGGATGTAGGTCTTTTGGACCGGGTTCAGCTGGCACGACACGGCCCTCGATTAATGCTCAGAGTGTGGGACAGTAGAGTGCTAAACTGGCCTCATGTTAATCAGACAATTACCTCGGCTCCACCGCGAATCAGTCCCTCTGGCTCCAGGAGACGGGAACGCTCTGCTATCGTTTACACGACGCACACATACATTTGCATTGTGCCTCCCAAATATAAAGTAGAACTAGGAGAATCAAAAAAAAAAAAATCTAAATAATATACAGTTATGCTCAAAATTTTACACACCAAGGCAAAAATGACGATCCCGTGGCCATATTTCAGAGATCATAATTTCTTTCACTCATTGTCAGTGGTTGTGTGAAGCCGTGTATTGTCATTTAAACATGTTTTTTATTTTCAAATTATACTGACAATAGAAACTATTCAAATGGCTTGACGTTTCCAACCTCCCAGTTCTCACAATTTCCCCTTTAACATCTACGACAGCTTGGAGTCATTTGTGGCAGTTTTGGACGAGGTTCTGATGGTAAGCTGCTCATTCTTCTTGGCAAATAGCCCCCAGTTCCTGTAAATTACTGTACTGCCTTGCATAAACTGCAAGTTTGAAATCTCACCAGAGCACAACATAGGTTCATCTATAATCTCCAAAACAATAAAATTTCTACCTGGATGTGCAAACTGTCCATGGATGTAATTCTCATAACAGCTGTACGATTCTCCGCAGTATTGACAGTGCAGAGGTAATATCAATTGTAGCAAACAAATGGACATAGAATAGTATAGAGACAGAAGGAACAACAAATAACTTCAAATGATAAAAATAATCTTTTGAAGTTTGCTGGCTGCTTCATCAACAACATTAAAAGGGCTTTGTTTTTGCGGTGCGTCAGAAGACAGATGAGCGCCGTCGTTTCTTTTAGTGGAGTCTGTCTGTAGTGTCAGCAGCAGGAGGCCTCTGAAGAAGCGGCTGTTTGGAGGTGACGCCATATTTGATCACGGCGTCTCCCGAGTCCGTTGTCACAGCGCATTACTGGTGTCATCACTTATGGGGCTTTTGCGGCTGTGCCATGCTGCCTCCTAGTGAGACGGAGGACTCCAGTTACAGCCCAAACTCGCTCAGACGCTTTTGAGGTTGGGTCCAGGGTATTTTTGGAAAGTAAATTAAGCAATGTTTCATTTTGATCCAGAGCTTTGATGCAACTTAAAACAGAGCATCAGCTTTTAATATTCTAGCTTATGTTTCAATAACATTATCATCACTTAGGGGTGGGGAAAAGAGCATCACACGCAATCTTTTGTCATTTTTTGTTTCATGGCATTTGGGTTAGGGTTCCATTAATGCCAAGATCGGAAAAATCTGCACCAAAAAATAGGGTATTCTTTCATCACTGTAGCAGGTTAATTTCACCCAGGGATAGCACAAGGGATGAACTGAATAAATAAACTCAAAATAAAATATTTTTTCTATTTCAATATACATCTTTAAGGCCACCCAGACATCCAGGGCGATTAAACAACATTTTATTGGAGACATTAATGTGGTGGGAAAGGTACATAGATTGTACTTGTATTCAAATTGTATACTATTCAGTCCTACACCATTCAGTCATGCCAAGGCTTTGCGGAGGAAAAAGTGCACATTCTTTCCTTCTTTGTTCCGCTTCCAGATATAATATAGACAAACTTTGAATTTTTCCCTCTCAACAAATACGACAAGAAACAGAACCCCCGATACAGAAACGGTGTGTGGTCATTTGCTTATGGGGAAATAAACAGCCCTTTCCTCCATTGGCAGAAATTCACAAATATCTAAGAGGGTGCGAATGACATGACATGAGCTGGACAGGTTTTCAACAGCTTGGTCCAGTTGAAAAAGCTCCTTGTGTACAACTGTGTATATCAAACAATGTAAGTATTAGGATTTCTCCCCCGCTTTACAGCTGTGTCCGACTGCAAACAAGAAGGAATAGTGTTTGAGTTTGAATGACCGCCTGTGGTTCAACAAGCAGAGTATTGATGATGGCGAAAAGTACACAGGCTGATCACCGGCAATGGTAATGAATGAGCGCTATTAGGCACAAGTACTCTTCAACTTGACAGAAAACGTCAGCACTTTGCATGTCATTCATCGGGAGTTTCAAATCGTAATGAGAGGGAGGCCAGGAGGAGACATGGGCAGTGAGTAGAAATGTCCAAATAAAAAAAGATGAAAAATATGAACACACCATGTAACCTTATGTGGCACTGGAGTGAGACAAGCAGAAGTCTGTTAACCGTTTAGGAGCCTTGAGATTCTTCCTTAGAAACGTATTGTGAACCCGGCAAAAAAGGTGGAACCCTGAAATGGTAAAGGAGATAGAGAACTACTAAAATCAATAACAGAAATAAAAAATAAATAAAAATAAAAATAAAAATGTAGGGCACTGTATAGAAAGTGTCTTGGATTCTCAAGTAGCGACATTAGTTCCAAAGGGTTTCAAAAGTCTATCCGCACATTATCAATTGTAGCCAAATTACGACAAAGAAATTTACAGTATAAATACCCATCTCCTGTTATCGACCAATGAATATGTCATTGTGGGACAGCTGAAGAATGCAAGATCGCTCCTGCTTCTGTCATTCATTCCTGCCAAATACATAAAAAAACGAAGCAACAGCACTAAATAATTTAATCTGCAAACACAAACCCCATTTGCCAGAACAAATTGGAAGAGATTGAATTGAGTTTGCCGTTTTACTGCTTTGACTGTGCCCACGAGAGCCCCTGCCACTTCACAAAGTAATCACGTATAGGATTTTTTGACAGACAGGTTCCCGAGCCTTCAACCACTTGTCGCTGGAGCACCTGAGAGTCTGGGGGTGAGAATGGGAAGAGTGGAACCTCGGGGGAGAATCAAAGTTAGGGCCTGAGATGGAGACTGACATCTTCCGCTCACAGAGGATGGATAAATCGCAAAGGGAACGGTCTGAAGACAACATTATTCACACTCCTTTCAGTCGAACAGACAAGTGAAGATTGATACATTGTCAAGTCCTCTGTATATAAAGCTTTATTATAAAATTTTCTGTCCTTTAATCGAATAATCTTGTATATTTCCAAAGACTTGGTTGAGGTGGTTTGGGCATCTGATTTGGATACTTCCTGGGAATATCACTAGGATTTTCCCAGATGAGATAGAAGATTCCCAGTTTGTGACCTCCTGTTACTTACAATGGCAATAAAAGCATTCAGATTCTGGATAAGAAAATTCTACCCATACTGCTGACATCACGGTAAAGTTCCAGGAAAAGTGGAAGAAATTGGATGGATGGACTTGGTACCATATGCACAACATGTACCATGATTGGGGAGGATATAAATACTGCAGATGATTAACCTTTATTATCCAAGAAAGTCCCACTAACTAGGCCCTTGTCAACTGGGAACCGAACCCAGGGCCGTCTTTCGGAGAAGTAAAGTGCCGACCACTCAGCCACTGTGCCGCCCCGATTTTCTACGCAAGGCCGTAAAAGTTGAAGGTAATGGAGTTTTGACATTTTAAAAATCAATGAGCAGACAACAATAAATCCACTAGATCTGCAAGAATTACAGATAGCACATGCCTAAGCTTTAAAAGCAAACTTTGAATTGATTGGAAAGATGCAAAATATTCCATCAGTACCAGTTGGAATATTACAGGACTAAGAAAACAAAATTAACTTTATGGCCACATCATCAAAGCGAAGCAAGCATTCAAACATCTTGGACCTAATGGAAGGACCAGACAGGAACCAACACCCAAAATGCTAGTTGTCTGAGGGACAGGTGAGAGACAGTAAGTGAACCGGGACTTCAGACATCAAGGCCAACGGTTGAGCTTATCATTATCAATGTCTGAGTTTAGAGTAGCAATTGAGACGGGCTTGGACCACAGTCAAACTATGGAAATGTGACAGTAGCCAGAAAAGGACATTTGGCTGTCAGACATTTGGATATCTTTCATGTATGGCACAGGTAGCAAGTGGCAAAGCCTGTAAAAGAAACCAACTTCTTTGTGAAAAAAAGTTTTGTTTTTATTATTACAAGCCGTCGTTCCATCATCTTTGAAACAGGTGTACCATAAACAGGTTCCAGCTACTTCTAGAGTTCCATAGGTTAATTTGCACATCAAGTTTGGGGGAAAAAACATTGGTCTCGCCGAACAACGCGGTGCTCATTGTGAATGCTGCTCGGATGGGATTAAACAAGCGTGCAGTTCTGGCACTCAGACACACCATAAACACTGCCACTTTTGTTAATTATTCACGGATCTCAAAATCACCAAGACTCGGGACGAAAACACATTTATCTATGTCAATAATCGCTTGCATTGAATGGATATTTTAATAATAATCTGGTCTCTTGCTTGCTAAAGTGTTTACGTAGAAGAAACCCCAAAAATCAAAATCATCACTATTTCCTGTATCAAAATAAATCTTTTGTGAGTTTTTCACTGCTGCTGTGAGTCATTAATAATCTGGTTGCCATTAGCGATATTTGGAACTTTGTAGAAATTGGATACTTGGTCATGACAGAGAAATGCAATTTATGGCTTACATTCAGAAACAAACAGCGAGATGGCAGAGTTATGTTGACATCATTATTCTTAGCTCGATTCAATACAATGTCTTCAACAGAAAAGACGTTCCAAGGAGGTACAGTGAATCATATGTTAAGAATCTGCCCTGAGTGGAACCACTTTATGAAACCATTCAAAGACAATTGCTTTGTTTTTGCACAAATAAACCATATAAGGCAGCGGTCTGACCTTGTGTGTTCCCAGCTCGGTATAAAGTCCGTCTCCATAGCGATGAATGGTTATCACAAATGCAGATTACAGCCTTATAAGCACCTCTTTGATCAATGTGCAGCCCTTCAAGTATGTCTTTGTAATGTCACGATCGCACATGTATTTGTGGCTTTCATTTCAGCGTTTTACAAGCAATATACTGACGACAACATTCTGTCTCCCCAACTCAAACAATTCTGTCGGTCTAGCAGTTATTTGCACACAGAAATGCTCCTGAGGTTGTTTGCGACATGAACAAGACAGATGAATACTTGATCGATCCGAGAGTAAATTGCAGTGTCCCGTTAAAGAAATAAAATAAACTGAATTAGGGTATTGTTGTGAAAAGGGGATATCATGAATGGGATGAGGGTATGTTAGCGGTTTCGATGTGTTTTCGTTTGGTTATCCTTCTGTATTCTTGTCTTTCAGTTTTTGTTGTTTTTTTGTCATTTTGTTTTTTGTAGTTGTTGTTTTATTGTTTAAACATTTTTTTGCTTTCAAATTTCCATGAATACCTCCCATTTTGAAACATAAATCAAAACTTCATCACAACATTTCAAGACCTCCAGACGCTCTACCATCTATAGACCTGCTTGGACTGACTGTATGCATTGTGTTGCATAGTCTCTTTGTATTCCCGTCCCTTTTCTTTCAATTCTATTTTTATGACTAGTCTAAAATAAAGATTATAGACATTTTTTGTGTCATTCTTGTTGACATGGTTTCACTGTATATATTATTATTCAGCTCAACAGAAAGTCATCCTAAAATCATTCTTTGCCGACTTGGGGAGACTTTCAGCTCTGTTTGCATGTTGAGCAATGGGCACACTCTTTGACACCTATAATAACAGTGCATTAGCCCAAACTAAATTAGCGGGAGGTTGGGAGGGGCTCCACCTGCAATCAGCCTAAACAGTCAGCTGACAGCTCTTTTGTGGCGCGGGTCTTTGCCCAAACTCGTCTGGGATCGAGCGGCACAACTCTCCGGCACATGTCGCGTGTGAAGGAGGTGTGAGCCATAAGCGTTGCAGAGAGACGACGGTTTGAGGCGCGTCGACGTGAAGTCACGCTCTCTGTGTGCTTGTGCACTGTAGACGTTGGAATAACAAGACAGGGAGATGGATGTAATTTTTGTATTTGCTTCCAATGTGTTGAAGCTGGGGAACCTAGACTTTTGTTTGTCCAACATTTAGTAATAAGTAATATATTGTGAACAAATCAGACCACAGCATCTTGTCATCTTTTGCACACTTGTGAGAAAGTTACCTGTGAGTCACTATTTGACTCTTTGGGCTGATGGAACCAAACTATTATGAGAGCAAGGGACAGTTTGGATGGATTTTGAGTTGTATTTTTTGTGGTTTGAATCCCACCATAAAGATAAACAAATCCAAAATGTCTCCATAAATTTGCCTGTTTTTGTGTTTGGATCAGAATGTAGTGCAAAACGATATTTCAAAAACAAGAGTAGAAACGCATGTTTTTATCCCATAAGGCAATTACTGTATATACAATTAAAATGTAATGGATTGTGCCATTATATAAACCAGCAGAATCTAGCCACACCGCTTCAAGTTAAGGCTTGGCAATCTGGAGAAAAATTAAATTAGATTAAATTGTTTTTGTTTTTTTTACATAGCTAAATAATAGAAACTGGTATGGCAAAAACAATATTTTTTACAACCAAACGGAATTTAACTGCGGAATATTAAAGCCAACTCGTTCACCAATTAATTCATTGCAGCCCGTGTTTAGTGCGATTAGCTTCTATTAATAAATAAATAAAAACCCTGCCTTGCCCATAGCCATACACCAGACAGCAGAGACACTGCAGAGAACAGAGGAATATGCGTGTTTGTGACAAGTGGTGTCTGCCAAGTTCTGCTCTGCGTTCCCTTTGGCTTTTATCTGCGGGGCATCAGAGAGGTGGCTCCGGTCTGTAGCCTTTATCGCCTCAAACATCTGCTGCTGTCGTGCGGGAGGACCAGCCATTTGTTCAAAGTGAAACAGACACAAAAGAGAGAACGATATAAACTATTCAACAAGCGCGGTCTGGTTAAATATTCATCATAAATCGAGGACAGAATGAGAGATGCCCATCAAGCTTTTCTGTTCGAAGTAATTAAAAGAGATTTGCATATTCTCTTGCTTCTAAGAGCTTGATCCGCCTGATCAAAACAATAACTTAAGCTGTCAATGTCAAAAAGATCAGACAGACATTTTGTTTCAGCCCGAGCTCCAGGAAAACAGGCTCTTAAGATGTAGTCATGACAGCAGCAGGTTAATCTGCTGATGTGATCGGCCGCTTAGCCCACACTAGATACTGGAACTAATGTGGCAAGATTAAAGCTGGGGTACCTAACTTTTCTTCACTGTTTGTCCCGACAGAAAGAGAGTAAAAAGTTGTGAAACAATACTCTACACGACAAGTCTTCATCTCATTAAAAACCATGGTATCTTTCACATACTTGAAAGAAAGAGCCTGTGAGTCACTAATTGACGCCGTGAGAGCTGATTGGCTGAGAGAGCATGGTCAGAAAAAGCTGATCAAAAATGTGATAAAAATACACGTGAAAACTAATGATGGAAGTAAACCGTTTGGAGTGTATGGAATAGATTACATCGTTACATGGTTTGTGTTTTGAAAGTTGTATGTGTGTGTGAAGGTCTCGGGGGTGGGAGCTAATAAGTTTGACTTCTTCCCACTCCTTTTTGAGCTTTGACAGGAGTGAAAAAAGGAAACCGTCAAATGTATGTATGAATCTATGTACGCCCGTATGTTTCTCTCACGTATAAAATGTAATGATGTTTATCTCACGTATAATATGTAATGATTCCTGTTTATAAGCTTGAAATAAATCCAATCAATCAATCAAATATCAAAGTTAGGTGCCCCAGCTTTAAAATACAATGATCATTACTTACTGATCCTGAAATTGTCATACACAGAGGGTTACATACCGATTGGCAACAAATGTCAAGACAGAGTGGGTTTGTGTTTTCATTGCATCATGGCTTGCCTTCTCACCATGTTTTATCTTTCTTTTCGTCAGTGCATCAAAGTGCATCGACTTTGGGAGAAATCATGATGAAAAGGTCCACAATGGCAGTGATGCTTGTGTCCTCGTGTTGAAGGCATTTTAAAGTGTTGTTTGAAAGGGTATCTTCTATCAGAGCCTCTTGGTGTGGAAGCGTTTCATCATCTTTGAAAAGAGATTTAGCCTGAACAGCCCTGGGCTTTGGTTACAACTAATGATGCTCCGCAGAGAGGGCCCCGAACTTCACATGGGACCCTCCTGTTGAGGTATCCTTGAGAAAAGGGGCCCCGACGAACACTGGCACCGAACTGTGGGTGAAGATTTGGAGCTGCGCTGTTAAGACTGGGTATTATGTTTGTCGTCATGATACAAAAACCAAAATATATAGGCCACGATATAATACTGCACATACATAGATACAAGACTATTATTATAATAACATTTCCAAGTGATCAAAAAAATAAAGGCTTTGTGTCACTTACACCGCAAAAAAAAATATAAAATATGAGGTAATCATTGCTCGACTCGACGTTTTTATCTTAATTCGAGTACATTCTGATGACACAAAGCCATTTAGTCTTAGTCGCTTCTAATTCTAAGGAAGACATTTCTTTTATCATTAAAGAAAAATATAGTTTTGCGTGTTCCGTTGGCGTGTCCCATCCTTTTTTTAGACAATATTACCAAATACATCGAAACAAATGCTTTAAAAATGATCTTATCTTAAGTTGATTCTCTCTTTTTCGCACACCCCGACCTTCTTGTCATCATTAGGGGTCATTTATTGACACTGACAAATTATCATGTCATGGAATTGCAGTATGGCCATGACCCCGAAAGCACTTTAAAGCGCCTAAATCCTTCCAAACAAGCTGCAGCTGCCCTGGGGTAGATTGACGAATGGCTGTAAATCTGTGCCATTGGCCCCTTTGACCACTACAAACTCCCAGATTCATACCAGCCAGTAATCTTTGGTGATAAGTAATATGCAATGTGGTTGAAGTAGCTCACAATAACTGTTTGCACCAGAGAATATAGCACTTGTTATTCCAGGGCCCATCTTCGTTTAATTTAACAGTCTTTATTTATTTTGAAGAAAAAAAATCATAATGTTGACCAATTTAGAAGCAAAGTTATTTCAACGCAGTGTGGAGTATCATTTGATTAAGATGGATTAAGTTCAAGCAGTCAAAAGAATCTCCAGTGTGTTCAGCATCACGCCTTTTCCTCTCCCAAATACATCTATTTAGAGTCATTTCTAAAATGGTGCTTAGGGTGATTGACGAATATTTATTCAAAAAGGTATTTAAAGGAAAGTAAATGCCACTGCAAATGATCCGTTTGACATAAAGATGAAGGAAAGGGGACTAAAAATAAATCATCACTTGGACATATTCAAATGATGCGGGCGTAAAAATGCCGGCCACAAATATGGCGTCTAAAAGGAAGTATATATTTTTACACCTGTGCACAGGAGACAACACTGGGAGCTGTGTTTAGACTATTTAGAAATGAATCTTGTATATAATTGCGTTGCATAGCTTTGCTGTGAACAAAAGTCTTTCCCAGGAGCATTGTGATTAAAAAGTTTACGGCAAGTTATCCATAATTGCAGCCAAATTGAACTTTAAAACCTTTAATTCGAATGACACAAAACATGATGTTTTTTACCAACAATCGCTTTAGTGCCATTGTAGACGGTTGTAAATATATAGTGAACATATTAGCAGTGCAAGACTCGTAGTGCCGCTTGTCATCGTTATCAAGTGACAATATTTTGTATTAAAACAACTTTGTAAAAAAAGTAAAAAAAAAAAAAAAAGTTCAGATATGTATAGATGTTTTGAAAATGAGTTACAATATAGTTGTAGTGCATTTTCATTGACTGTATTAAAAAGTAATCTCCACTAATAGATTAATACAAATGCATCAAGCGTCATACCTTTGTTTTAACGTGGCAGTGAATTAGATAAGGGGCCTTTTTCTGCATTGTTAAGAAATAATGTACTAATGTTTAATGTTTATTATTTATATACCGCCTTTTCACTCTAACTAGAGCCTCAAAGCGGTTTACAATCGTTATTTTTTGGGCATTCTGTCTCTCACTCCACACAGAGATGGGAGCGGGGTTACCAGTACAGGAGGCGCCTGCCAGAACTATAGCACATATTTTTAGTGGTAGGGGAAAGCGGAGTACCCGGAGGAAACCTACGCAGACATGGGGAGAACATGCAAACTCCACTCGGAAAGGCCCTGGTCCGACCGGGATTCGAACCCAGGACCTTCTTGCTGAGAGGCGAGAGTGCTATCCACTCAGCCACCGTGCCGCCCGAAATATGTTGTATCAAAATGATTTGAACCGTATCATGCGTACCAAGATATGTACAGAACTGGCAAACTCTGAAAGATTCCCAGCCCTTAATAAATGGTGAAAATCTGTACAACAGGAGCTCTGCTCCTGTTCTACAGATATTCATGGGAGCGAGATGTGTGAAAGTGAGGATCTGTGTGGGCTCCAGACGGCGCGCCGGGACACAAAAGAAAACTTCGACAGAGCTACATACTCAGGAATGCCCCAAAAACACGCTAATTTTATCAAAACAAGCATTCGGTCTTCGACAAGTGACTTCAATAGACAGAGTTCTGTTTTATTTTGACGTCCTGGACCCCCCGGCGCTTCTCTGGCGTCTCTCAGGATCGGGCTCCAACTCCCGACTGAAACAATTATCAAATTAGTAAGAAGTGGACCGGGCGAGGCACCTGTGTGGGACCGGGGGATTCCAAAGACAAATGGCTTTTTAAATCTAATATTAGTCGGGGATAGCGCCATAGGGATTGTGTAATGAACTGTGATGAAGGACATGCGCTATCTGCGACCCCGAGTTCAATTTAATTAAAAGAACTGTACCTCCTTAACTCACAAATGGCAACATAAAAACTACCAATAGGTACTTCAGAGTTGTGCCATGGAAATAAAAACATACAGGGGACGAGCACTGACTGCAAGGCGCCCTGTTTCACCGGTTCCAGGCCCTTGTAAAGAAATTAGGAGAGATATCCGAATTACAATTTGCTGTAGCCATGACAACGGGCCAAGGCCTAAAGCAGTTTAAAAAAATAGACAGAATTAATTAATACTATATTGTAGGACTGGGCAATCGAGAATTAGTGAATGAATACAAGGTCAAGACAATGTCTTCTGGCCTCTGCAGTTTAGCAGAGTTGTGTATAAAGGGAAGATAAAACAAGGCATGTCAGCATCTGTAGAATAGTTTCTATAATTGTTCAAGATGGAGATTCAAAATGTATTTGAATGTAGAAAAATCAAGATCTTTCACAATTGGTGACTTTTTGTTGAGATTTTATTCAGGGCTAAAACGACTTATGGCAGTAACAATTGATCAACCAATCACTCGACTAATTGCTGAACAGATTTGCATTCAACACAAACCTAAAGGGCTGATGGTTTAAGGCAGAGTTGCTTTGACAAACAAACCTGCTTAAAGTGTGAAGAAAAGGTGACCCGGGTTATATGGATGCTTAAAAAAAATTGTGGCTCAGTGGGAATGAGCCTTATAAAGAACTAATTACTTTGCTTTTAGACTATGTGATTATGTATAAAAAAAGTACTACACTTTACCAAATCAGAGTATGACGTGTTGAAACTAGGTCAACAACCAGTCCTGTTTAAGAGCCACTTGATCGACGGCTTCACTCGGGGATGAGTGTACCCAGACAAAGACATGACAGCATCAGGTCTGTGTCTGCAGCGACTGGAGCTGCGGTCGTGCCCTTTGTTTTTTTTACGTGACTCGCGGCACTTACTCCGCCGGCACCCGGTTTCCTTTCGAATTAAGACGCACGAAACGAAAAACCCACAGCTCTTTTCCACTTGCCCTGGAGGTTATTCCCCCACGGGACAAAAGCAGCCGTGGCTCGTGGCAAAAAAAAAACCGCAAAGTCTTACAACCAGTCTAACTCAGTACAAGGTAAAAAGTCAACAATCGCGTGGTTATGGGAGTTGAAAAGTTCTTGGCCAGATCCAACCCAGAGCATTAACGGATTAGAGGCTGACGACCAAAACAAAAAAGTTGGTTCAAACGGGGACGCTGGCTTCTATTATTCCCCTTTATTAATGTCAAGATTTCTTTAAAAGTCGTCCAGCTTTGATCACAATTAACCGCAGTGATAATGACTGTGATTTGTAGAAGAGAAACAAACACGGTCTTGGCAGCGCATCAGAGGAGGAGGTCGAAAGCGCCGTTGCACGAGGGATTTTTTGTGTGTGTGTGTGTGTAGGGTTTAGAAAGACAAACAGAAAACACAGATATGAGTTATGTGCTGCAGGTGAGGGGGGCGTGGCTACGGGAGGATCTTAAGGCCGTCAAAACAGCCCAGTGACAGACGAGGACTGCGCGAGGGAAGCGGCAATGGTGCTGCCGGGACTGTAATTACACACCAGACAAGTGAGTCCGCGGTGAACAAAGCACAATCAAGTGTCGTGCGGCTCCTGAGGCTTAAGTCGTGTTAAGAAGGCAAGAAGACGAATGCTACGCCAATGGAAAAGTAAATGAATCACGAGAACTGCTAATGCTGGAATGAAAAGATACTTTTCATTTTAATGGGTAATAGTTGAGTTATATTTCATAGGTGAGACTTTTTCCAACACCTCCTATGCTGTATGAGCACTAATGTGGCAATTCATACAACCCTCTGAAAAAATGCAAGGTCTATTTTATTTGTATGCAAAATAATAAACCCAAAAAGTTTGGGTGTGCATCAGGACTGTCTTTATTTTCTTTTGCATTTTGACACTTATCCTGGCACTGAGAAGAACCTGAAGGACAGATCAAAGTAGCACTCCTGGCTCGTTCACAGCTGCATTTGACCCATTCTTTCAATGCTACAAGAGCAACCTTTCTCAGGAACCGTGATCAGCACAGTATGGACCCATCTCCAGACGTTGACTCTCTTGGTCAGGACTAGAACTGGAGCATTTATGATGCCCGTTTTGGGCGGTGGTGGGGGAAACCGGAGCGCATGGAGGAAAACTCCACTGAGGAAACTATTGAGAATAACATGCAAACTTTTTAGGTTCATAAACCTATAATAATTTTACGCTGTTTCAATAGGAAATCTAAACAGAGTAAAAATCAACAGCTTGGATTTATTTTGTCTGAAAAATATTTTGGTGCCTGATCCCTGCTGGGAGAACACTGAGCATGAAGTCATTGGTACTCAAGATCTGCAAACCAGTTTCAATCAATCTTTATTTATAGAGCGCTTTTCCTGCACAGGGCAACACAAAGCGCCTCACAGTCCACACCAAAAAAGGCACAAATCATCAC
>JAPMNZ010964798.1:0-28706 GCA_029875035.1 Pomatoschistus microps | reverse complement strand
CAGAAAGGAAGGGGAGGGAGCTTGCGTCGTTTTTTTCAAATCAAGTACCTCTCTCTCTTTTTCTGACAAACTGCGGACAATCACTTTAATATGTTAAGATGTGACAGAGGCCAAAAAAACCTGCATGTGAAAACTATATGGAACCAAACTGTTTTGCTAAAGTTTTTTTTCACAAAATTGTATCATGTTGGATTATATTAATAAAATCAATTAAATGTAGCCATATTGTTGACATGGTGGTAAATATTATGGGGAAAAGGTTGCTTAATGTTTCTTTTCTGCTGTGAAAGGTGTTTCAGTGTTGCAAAAATCCATAAATTGTTGTTATCAAACACTTAATTTGTCTTAAATACGACAATAATCCAGATTTGGGTCAAAGAGCTTGCTGAAATGTACTTGATATGTGACCCTCTGGGATTAAAAAAATAATTCTACTTGAAGAGCAGTTGCTTGTTGCTAAATGCTTTGTTATTATAATATCTCTGATTCCATGCACTTATTCCATGCTTTCAGTGCCGTCCATTTCCTCATTTGGAGATGAACCGGAGTGTATGAAATATTAACGGGCCATTTGCTCCCCTGCTCCCCTGTTTGAGCGCTGGAGGTTGGCCCTGTGTCTCTAGCCTCGTCTTTGAGCCCATCTGCTGGTTTAGGGGCACTGAGAGACCTCCAGAAGAGTCAGGGAGGGGGGGGCGGGGGTACCACAGTCACCCATGGAGCGCCCAGGGGATCCACGCACCCGACCGGCTGGGTGACAAGGCATCAAAGCTCCCCAACCTGCCAGATCACTGTACATGTTACAGCCGTGTGCTCCCAAGTATAAAACACAACCCCTTCAACTCTAGGGTTTTCCTTGGGGGGGCAAGTGGGGGGGTGCTATTTCAGTGCAGGCTTTGTAGAACGGGCACTGGTCACAGAGCTCTTGACTAAATGCCCAGATTCTCTTCACACATGTTTCCTTTGTGATCAATAAAGGTTGCATCCCCTGTTTGTGCAAAATATCCCCTCATGATTATTGATAAGACTTTCATGCTGCAAGCTGTACTCTCAAGTCACAACTGAAGCGTTTCGCACTCTGGCATTTACTTTGAAGAACTCCAGCTCTGAATTAAGCAGAGGACAACTTTTGTTTAACACATTTCACCACATGAGTATATGAGGAATGTTTAGAAGCATAGTAGAGTAAAAAGATCTGAATTTGATAGAGCAAATCTTATTCTCAATGTTCTCATACAGTCATGGAATTTACACCATCATGAATTATGTGTATTGTATTCCAATGTTCAAAGATTATGAGACTTCACACTATAGAAGTGATACATCTGTTGAGCCCTTCTTTGGGTTAAAATTCACTTGAGGTAGCTTCCATTCAGCTTTAGTGTCCAATTTGGTTCAAAATCTGTCCCCTATGTTCCACTGTCCAAAGTAAGAAATGTGTGAGTGTATATATATATATAAAAAACACCCTGGCCTGGCGTACTCGAGTAGTAGCATTCCAGCAGAGCTCAATATCTACAGTATATATATATTCAGGTCTTCTTGCTGTCATCAGTCACATAATCTTCAGAGCAAGTCCATACAATCTGTGCCTGTTTGTTTGTTGACATTTGACGTCCTTGTTTGGCGTAATAGATTTGTCCCTGGCTCAGAGGGGGCGGGGCCAGTGTCAGCCTTATGAGGCCCCTGGGTTAAGGAGGCTGCATTAGCCCGCTGCTAACTGATTACTGATCACACAGCTGCCGCATGCATATGTAGGAGATATACGACCGAACTATTACTGTAATTAAATGCAGCCGCAGAAAACGTGCTCTCAATTTATATAGAGATAATCAAACAAAGCAGAACACACAAATGAGTCTTCAACACAAAATGTTGAATATCACATATTAAAGGGACAGTATTTAACATTTTCAGTTTGAATCACATCCTTATCTTTTATTTACTAATCATATTTGGCCTTTTCTGAACACAAAAATTAAATAGGGGCTATTTTGCCTTAAATACAATGGACTTGATGGCAACAATATTTATGTTCAAGATTCTCAAGCAGATTATCCAATCAGAGAGCAGAGTGAGTCTCTTATTTGGTTGCCAGTTTTTTAGGTGATTCATGTTTTTCACAGATATGTTTAACTAAAAAGCAGGTACATACAGTTTGTACAGCTTCTAGCAAACATCTGCGCTTAGCAGCTACATGTGTCAAAAGGTGGATTGTCATGACGTTATTAGACCACTGAATACATGTTATGCTTTAAGGAAGATTTGCTTTTGGGTGTCATAGACAGATATTTTAAAACAAAGATCTGTATTTGACCTGTCATTCATAGAAACACAGCCTTATTTAATACATTACTTTAAGAACTACAGGAGTTGCACAGTATAAGAGGTGTTAACCTCCATCACCCAAATAAGCCCTATAGAAAGAATTGGACTATAGATTAGATTGCTGTTCTAAGGGCAGGATTAAGATTGAGAAACTGGAAAAATAATCTCTACTGACCTTCATATACAAACACAAACAGGAAACAGACACTGTATATTTTGCCCTTTCTTGCCCCTTGTCCCAGAATAACAGCATGGCTAAACTTTAAAATACAAGAGAGTGACTAAAGACAGGATCATGTTCCTCCAAACTGACCCTGAAGCACTAAAGCCACAAATGGCTTATAGAAGTGTGACACTACGCAGAATAATAGATTTGATAGTGTGTTAATGGACAACCTCCGTGTCGGATTACACCCGTGGGGATACTACAGCCCACATAGAGTCTGGACACATGAAGGTTCCAAGACAAAGTATATGTATTTGAACACAAAGTATTCACAATGGTTTTCAGAATAAAAAAAAATATGACTTGAGAAACTCATTCTTAATTAACTTAGACAAACTGTTAACATTTTGGTTAAAGTTTAATTAAAAAAGGATTAAAACATCCAATTAAATATCTTTTTGTCCACTGCCCCATTTAAGTATTAAAAGGACAACAACAATAATGGCTCAAAAACGTAATTAAAAAGTGAAAGTGAAAAAGAAGACCATATGTAGTGGGTAAGTTGGGCAGATTGAGGTGTTAACAACATTATTGCATACTTCCTCCCATAAAGCAAAGCATTGTTTCCTGTGTGGCTCTCGGGATAGAAATATTCTAATCCCAGATTAAAAAGAATGGCTGGGCTGACACACATGAGCGCACAATGAGTCTTTTGTATTGGTGTGTATTCATGATTTGTGTGTCAGAGTTATTGTTTGTGGACTGGACTCGGACACCTGCGGGAAGAGCACCAACGTTCTCAGCGATGGCACTGAGCAGATTTGTCCATTCAGCGCTAACGGTGCATTGGACAACACATGCTGAGGCTGCCACTGTTTCACTGCTTTTTGACAAGAAGCACGACCATCTTCATGTCATTGTGGAAATACAACTTCACAAAAAAGCGCCTGGTAGGATGTTGTCTTAAGTTTAAATTGCAGACTCTTTCACTTTGTTTTCTGTGTTTTTTCTTCACTGACTGAATTTTAGAAAGTCTAAAGGCCTAAATATTTCAGAGCCATTGAGCCAATAGAAATGTCTGTAAAAATAACCTAAACCTGAAACAGGTGAGACAAATGTTCAAGTTTTTACAATAGGCCCTATGTAAAGTTCTGGTTTCTACTGCTCATATTGACTCACACACATTTTTCAATTTATTATCTTTAAGTGACAGTTAATAGATCCATAAATGTGTCTCTTTTCCAAGCCAGTACAGTATGAAAATCTCAGGGTCATGACTGGAAAATAGCAGTGCCTAAAGTGCCACTGTGGCAGATGTCCTGCAGAAGACACCCTTGGCCCCCCTCACCTCCACCACTGTCGCCCTGGTCAATGCTTTCAATGCTCCTCCTAAGCTGGGACCGAGCAGAGAGAGGTACTTCCAGCCTGCTTAACCTACTTCCCAAGACCTGGATCATGACATGTGTTTGTGTGCGTTTATGCATCGCTGCACATAACACTGTTGAATGGGACCATTAGCACTATAGACCCAAACAAGACATATCCTTCTTTACATAATCTTCAACCAAATGGTTTGAAGTGAATGGACAAATATCTGTTTTTCATGGCCGATAACCATAGGGACTCCATGAAACCTCTAAGAGGCTAAGAAGCCATTGCCTTTAAGGCTTAGGAGGTTCTTTTGATAAGACAAAAGTGTAAAGAAGCTATACTGCTTAATTAACTGACATGTTTCGGCGGTAGACTTCAACAGAACAACATACTGCTCTACTAAACTATTTCTTACCTCTGTAAGAAAGCTGCTCTGTGGTTTTTCTAATGGCCAAATATCAGCAAAGAGTTTACAATGTAAAGAATTGATTACAGAGAATCTTGTCTCTTTTTAAACTTCTTTCGTTTGTTTGTTTCACATTATAAAAATGTATACATACGGAGACACTATATAATAATTATAGTATAATATAAATCGAGCTCTGATGACCAAAAATATCTGCCCATTCAAATCACTGGCCAGTGTTCATTGGCGTCTGGTCTCGCCATGGAGGTCGAAAGTGATGCATTTTGACTTCCTCTGGTCCTCCTGGTCTTGCGCAGTAGGTGCATCGTTTGTTTTACTTCCGCAGGGCCGAGGTGGACACGTGAGCGTTCTGACCAATCAGTGCTGACTGTAGTGGGCATGGTGTATATTCATATTCATTCACACCACAGCTGCATTGGCGCCAGATATGAGATTTTGTGTCACAATCAGAAATATATAAAAACAAGTAAAATCAAAGCCATCAATTAGATTCCAAAGGTGCAGTGCTTCACAACAAGGTATAGCATGACTATGTTGGTGGAGCTGAAGTTGGTTGGCGCCGTAAAGTCACCAAACACGGGCCGCATTTGGCCCGCGGACCTCAGTTTGGACATGCCTGGATTAAGGCCTTGTCATAACAAACTCATGTCATTTACAGAAAGATCCATCAGGCAGATGAAGGCACAATTTGTGGTTAAAGAGAAATTAAACCAGGGTTAGGATGGCGTCTTTAAATAAGCATAAATTAAACGGATGAGGGTATCTTTAAATACCGCTGCTTCATCCTTTAATGTAATGAGAAGAGGCAGACGACGGGGCGGGAGGATAGAAAGGTGACTGTGGTTTTTATTCTTCCTTTGAGAGTGGAGTGCGGACAGACTTATCCTAATGTAGATTAGATGGTAAATCTGACACGCAGAAGGCTCTGGCTTGCACTGGCTCAGTTCACCTCATTTCACTTGGAACATAATTCAATGATTGTGTGTGTGTGTGTGTATATAGGTGTGTGTGTATATGTGTATATATATATATATACATTGGCATAGGTTTAACTCCCAATGTTAAAGTGAATCTATTGACGAGAGAAAATAAATGAGAGTTTAGATTATATGAACTTTCCTATGGATTACATATTCTTAAGAAAAGTGTATTAATAAAGATGATTAGCCACAATCAATTTCTTGTAAAATGTATTAATCTTGAGGATTATCCATCAATACATGCAGCATATCAAACACTTACAAGGCACAATGCTATCGATGCCTTGGTATAAATGCCATTTGTTGCTCAAGCAGGTCATTAGATAGAGAAGGGGTGTGTGTTTGTGCGTGTGTGCGTGAGTGTGTGTGTGTGTCTCCGTGTGTAAAAATAATCCCTGTGAAATCCAGATTTCTCAATCTAGGAGCTCAAGCTGACACTTTAAATAAAATCATTCTAATCCCACATGGTAAGAGAAATGAAAATGAAGAGATTATCATGGGCAGCCTCTGTCTCGTCTCCTGCTCTCACCCCTTTTACCTTGCTCTATTTCATCCTTGGGAATTTATGACTTTCTAGAATGAATATAGCTTTAATATTCAGAGGTATTTTGCAAAATAAAAAGTATGCATGGGGGAATATTCTCTGTCTTATAGTGACTTCAACCTATACACACTTTCATCATATTTGAAACTATTCAATAGCTGAGTGGAAATATTGCCACGTAAATAAACAAAAAAGATGAGCCAATATTGAATTAATGAGTTAGTATATTAATGAAGTGAAAAGGCAAGAAACCAAGAGTATTTTACAAAGCGTTTCAACCCCCAAAAGGCAAGAACCGCTCTTCTGACATAGACAGAGCCAAAGACACTACTCAGCACGACACGTACAAGCAACATGTTTATGGGAGTGCAGTGAAAAAGCAACTTTCAGCTGAGCTCTACTTTGTGGCAGTGGTCGAGGAGGGCGCAGCAGAGGGAGGAGTGGGTACAGGGGGATCCCAAAATGAGCAACACACAGTCAAAAGTATTGTCCTGTCGTCGTCCCCTTTTTGTAACTGAAAGGACCTTTGGTGACTTTCTGAGATGATTTCATATTAACACGTATCTTTAGATGGCATCAGATGTTCAGGGGAGTAATCCCTCGGTGTCTCTGGACTGTGGCTGCGACCGAAGTGATGAAAATGCTTTCCGCCACTTTGCTGAAGAGACAGTTTAAACAAGGCGTTACGTACTCTTGACTGGCTCTGTGTTTATTACTTAATCTAGGTGTTGTGCTCTTGCTTCCTGGTTCCTCCTCCTCTCTATCTCTCCATCTCTATCCTCTTGTTTCTGCTGTCACCTCTTCTCTTCTCTCCTTGCTCACTCAGGGCATCACTTTTGTAAACCCAGCTGTTGCACTTTATTTCCATTTGCACCAATCGTGTCTCTATCTCGCCTGTGTTTATCTCTTAAGTATATGCCCTCTTTTCCTTCTCACACTCAAGAGAGCATCCTCACTAATCTGGTCATTATAGATTAAGATAAGTGACGAGGGGAATCAAGAGCAGGGCTCCAGGCTATCATTTGATGCTTGCATCTGGGCTTTCTGATCAGTAAAATGTAATGATAATCCATCGCGCAGCTGAAGCAAACAGAAAACACAAGGAGTGTAAATGATTAAACCACAGATTCAGGCCTATAAAGTTGGCAGCTGCACTTATAGTCACCTTCATTCAAGTATTTAAGTAGAGAATGAAAGAGTTAAGCACATTTGAACTTGCCTTTCCTTAATAATACTTGTGATAACTCTGTTCTTATATAATGTTGAATCCAGTATAGAAGATTCCCTTGTTAAAGGGCAACATGTGAACACGTCTGTGAATTCCTCTGTCCTCGTCACGGGTCAGTGGGTGGATAAAGCCATGTCACTTTCGTCCGGGAGGCCTCACTGACAGTTTGTTCCAAATCTACAAACTTCCGAACGGGAAGCAGAGATTCCTGCAAGGAAAAGGCCTGGAGCAGCAGGAACAGCCCAGGGCATCAGCTGTTCAAGCCTGGTTAAAGGGCCCGAGTTTGTGAATAAGTCACGTCAACTTCACATAAGTCTCTTACTTCAGCTCGTACTGATCCATGGACTGAATCGTGCGATGTGCTTTTTCAGCTGCAAGACTCCACTGACATGACCTAACTTAACTTTGTCAAAGGAGATAGATGTTTTAGTGGCACTGAACAACATTTGAAAGGAACAACATTTACATAGAATCAAAATATGATGATGTAGCCTGATTACAGTAAGGATACTGGATTTAAATGAAAAGAAAAACATGTAGCACAGTATGCATAGAGCACAGTCCTCCGCTAAGAAGCAAAGAATGTCCTGAATCCCCGCAACTGAAACTTCCCCACTTTGGGTTAGAATAAAGGATCTCTTTTCTCAACCCGGTTCACATAAGTGACCATAGTTTTGTCTATAAAAACGTATTGATTTATTTGGATGTATCATACTTGTGAGCACTTGGGAAAGGGATCAGCAGGGAGACTGTGAAAATAGAGTTTGAGGAGTCACAAAAATCCTGTTTCTTTCTTTCACACTGTCACAACAAAACTCAAGAACAAGTGGTTGGTGCAGGCAAAAAGGACGTTTACTTGAAGTTCCACTGTGTGCTGCCCTGTCTGACGTATCCACTGAGAGAAGCAGTTTGTGGGAAAAGGCAGACCTGATCAGGACGAGGGGTGCAAAAATATCTATATTTAAATATATGGTGATAATTCGTCACACAATTGATATATACTAATTCCAAGTATTAATATAGTCATCAACCTCTTCACTGCCGGTGGTTTAAAGAAATGGGAGTCAATGGAATGGAAACTAAAGAAGTCTTGCAGCTTAGTATGAAGTACCATGGCATGTTTTACCTCATTTAACAAACTACCACATTATCATCCCAATTGAATTACACCATATTCTGAAATCCTTCATAATTCCACAATCTTCTCCAGATCTGTTTCAACTCAAGCACAACTGTCCATGAAAACTTCCAGACCCAGATTAAATCAAAGTAATTATGTGTTCAATATGCATCAATAAGGCAAAAAGTAGATAAACATAGAAAAATCACATAAACAAAGCAATTAACAATATACCATACAGCAATAATCACAGTATCCCCATGTCGTATTGTGTGTTTCATATCATATCATGAGGGACCCAGAGATGCCCAGCCCTAATCAGCACAGTAGCAGTGTGAGCCGGGTTCTGTATGTGTCTGGGAAACACAAGTATTTTTTGATTAGTTTACTATAAGAGAAAATATGAAGAGAAAAAACATGATCCTCTATATAAACGCTTTTAGGTCCTTATGACATTTCAACTTCATGAGACCAAAATACACGAGATGACAAGTAAAACACACATTTCACTTCTCCAAAATGGAAAGTGAGAGGAAGTAATCAGGTATATGGTTGCATGCCAAGGGACGTACAATCTTTTTATTCCAGCAAAGGGAGAAGATTCACTGGCATTACTTAAATAAATCATTCAATGTATTAGAATAATTCATTGCAATCTGAAAATGGGTATATAATGAACAATAAACATGCTATTTATGCTATGTTTGCATTTATGTTGGTATGTGTTAAATGTATATACTTTTCTGTTAATGGAAAATATATAAATAACTGTATTAGTGTGACATGTGCATTTCTCCAGTGTGAAATCAATAAAGTCTATCTTATCTTAGCAAAAAACAATAGTTGCTCATATTACTTGAATTCTGAGGGGAGCTGTTCATCTTCATTGTAAGTTATGTAGCTTGTCTGATGAGTCCAGAGGAAGGATCAGAAAGGCCCAAGCATGGCACACGACAGGATGTATGCATTTGTATGTTAAAAACCTGTTTCCTGCTACTTTCCCTTTTTCTTTTATCCTAAGATAGGGAGTATTTAGAATATTATTTAATCTTGTCACTTCATGCCCTGATCTACCACAGTCTGGAACTAAACATTTTTCTCATTTTCCTACCATTTAGCCGCAGATAAAGACCTAAAATAACAAGTGTTGATGCATTTTGGAGCTAAGAGAAGTAGCAGGTTCATGTCCCGACCTGTTTCTATCGAGGAACGCTCCATCGATGAAGCAGGGAGTCAATAGTTTTACCGTATAACAAAATGAATATTCCTAAAATGCCAAAGATAGAGGGGGAACAGAGCTGGTGTTGGTGGTGGGGAGAAGAGAGGCAGACAGGGGCAGGAGGGGGTCTTCCCAGGGGTTGTGCTCTGAGGCCGTGGAGCAGCACGAGAGGCAGGATGTTATGGTTTATTCAGCCCAGGAGTGGGGGCAGCGTGGACAAGGTGCGCCATGCCCTCAGCACCAGCCTCCCTGTGATTTATAGCAGCACTGGCACACGGCTCTGTCCACGGGGAAAGTCTTTTAAAACAGCAGGATCCAGGCTTGTGCGCGTGGATCCAGGTGTCTGTGTGTGTATGTGTGTGTGTGTGTGTGTGTGGGGGGGTGTGTGTTTGTGCTGGATGTAGGTAGAGAGTGGCTGAGCGTACATTGACTCCGGAGTACAAGGGTGCCATTACTGGGCTGCCATGTTGTGACCTGTGTCTGGTGAGTGTTCAGGCGCAGTCCAACAGAGGATCTGTGGTCAAGACACTCTGATTAATTACAACACGCATGTATGCATTAGAGGCTTCCATATAGAACAAACTGCTACATGGAGGGAAAATTACACAAAAGGGCAACGTGTGGAAATTCAAAGGGCAAGAAAGTAACACTAAGTTAGTCCAACTCTTTCTTTGTCAACAGTTATTATTATGATTTCCTGATTATCATACTGTGTATATTTGAATACTTACATATAATTGAAGATGTGTATCTATGTAAGTACATATTTGATTTACTTAATCTAAAAATAAACAATAGTGGATTGGTTTGTGTTCACATTAACACTAAAATAAAAAGGTAGACTTAAGCCTGTACTAACTCAGGAGAGAAACTCACGCCCAAATCAAGCTAGAAAGAATTCATTTTGTTAAATGAAATAAATCGTAGAACATTTAACAATTCAAATGTGACACAAAGGCAATTTTAAGTCTGAACTCAAGTGTCCTGTTTTATCAGCATTATGTATTTTTCAATAAATATGTCTTCAACTGCATTTCCTATGCAAAAGATTAGTGCGTAAACAGCATGGATGTGTAATTATCCATCTGAGTTTGCAAGTCTATTACTACAACAACAACAACAACAACAAGAGCTTCCCCCCTGTCCTGACCTCTCCCCGGGACATCCTGCACTCTTCTGGGGTCCTACAGGTCATCGCAGAGACGGGGTCATGAGGGAAAATCCACTGGAGGTTAAAGGCTAGAGTGAATAAGAGGGTGCCAACACGTACAGCACATGGCACACTGCTGAACGTATAAGTAATGCATGTGTTGACAGGAGCTACTTAAGCTCTGAATAGGTCACTTCATAGCCGTCCTACTCTTTATAGTCCACACAAAGGCAGAGTTACAGGTAACCACTGTCTAATTACTCCTAATTGCATCAGTCACCTAGAGAAAGCACTGAGAGAGAGTGTGTGTGGCCGTTAACCAAGCATATATTCAGGAGCTATTAAAAGCTCATTAACCTGCATTTTATTAGAAGCCCCCTGCCCTTGTCCGTCACTGCGTTAATGTATTTTCCGTAAGGCTTTAGCTTCCTCCCTCTTTAGATCTAATTGCTCTTTTGATTTTATGACTACGCCAGTGTTGAGGTTGTATATCTCGTCTTTTTTTCGTCTCATCTTTTTTATGACCATGAATTTAGTGCTGCACAACAAGCCCCCAAGGGAGTACCACTTACATGCACTGAGTAATATGATTAGCCGATCAGAAAAGGCAAAACAGAGCAACTCGTTTTGTTCTAAACAAGGTACTATATCTATAGGTTCCCTTTTGCAAACAAATATGTGAAAGAATCAGGATCTATCTGCCTCGTGCATGCAGAACTGGTGCATTAGGTCCAATCTTTTTCTTAGAAATGAAATGCATCAACATAAGAACAAAGTCAGACATTTAAAAACTACAGATATTAACTTATATACTTATATAAAGGAGGGGGGTTCATTTCCAGTGGACAAAAGCAAAGACCATACAGAAAACAACCAATACTGTATTTTTTGTAGATTTGTATTCAATGTGACAAAGTCTTTCATTATATGTTTTTTTCCCAGTGAATTACTGCCAGAAGTAAACTCAAAGTCCTTTCGTGTTTACAAAGTAAAGTCCTCTCTGTGTGTTGACAGGTGAGAGTTCACAGAAGCAAAGTTGGTCCCCTCCCAACGGAGCTACGAGCGTGTAACCCCCAAGAAACAGGCGCGTGTGTCAGGCGGGGAGATAAACAGGCACAGTGGCTGGGGGGGCTCTTTGACTTTGAGCACTAAGCCCTTATTTCATGCTGCCATTGTTTGTTTTAAGGACGTCAGCCTTAATACAGTTCCAGGCGGTTTCCCATTGCGCGTCTCATGCGCGCTGCACCTCCAAGGCGCTCCGCTCGGTGGTGCGCGCGCTCGAGAGAGCAGCGCGCACGCCCTTCGTTCTCTTTGACTTTAGCTCAACTTTTAGAACAGGACAAAACACCAAGGTGTTCATTTATTCATAAAACTTCAATCTACTTTTCTTGTCAAGAAAATATTTTGATTTTAAAAAGTTAAATGAAATGCCACCTGCAGAACAGACAAATGATTTGAAATAGGATATGCAAGTTGTATTTCATTATAAAAGAAACATGAATCACTCATAAGAAATGTTAGTGACCCCCCTTTGCCTGCAGACTTTGACCCTGTTGGTGCATACGTGGCTTTCACCTTGGACTTGGGAATCCACTGTACAAACATCTTGTTCCTCGTCCTTCTGACATCACTAACATAACCCATATGTATATAAGAGTGTGATTGGATTGCTTGATGAGCGTTATTGGCTATTATTGGCAACACTGCACATATAGCAGAGGGACATGACCTCTTTTGGACACGTTGATTATTCTGCAGTTTGTTTACAGACATACACAAATATGTATTTGCACAAATAAAACGCATTTGAGACCGTTGCTTATTCACTCCGGACATGCAAATAAAGGCTTATTTCGTGATGTGTACTTGTCTTTCGTTGAATGAGGCAGGCCACAGAGGACAAGCCCAACTTTGTGTGTCTCTCTGGACAATTTCTCCCTCTGTCTGTGTGTCACATAAACACGGTGTGCCCGCCTCCATCATCAGCACTTGTAGCCTAAAAAGAGGGATGTGGGTCATGGGGGCCAGGCTGCGCCAGAATGGCCCCATGCGCACACAGAATAAGGACACTTTTTTATTAGATCAATTACAGTAGTTTACCATTGGTTTTTAGAATACTTTTGAACAAGGCCCCGACGAGGACTTAAGAGACTGCGTACGCCTACGTATTCATTAATACACGCGGACAAAGTCTTCTGCGTCCATGCTCTCCATCACCAACCCTCTCCTAACCCTTTTTATTCAGACACCCCGAGACCTCCGCGGAACAAAACAGCTTTTAGCACACTCCCATCGTATCCTCCAGCAAAACATGCACTCTTTTTATTCTTAAAATGCATGAGCAGAAAATAGTTAATATAATGAAGTTGTATTTGATTGGAAAATGTGTTAGTATTTTATTGAACACATACAGGCCTACTTTTTGAAGCACACGACAATAATGTATTAGGATGCTTTCTAATCCATCATTTATTATTGACATGAATGAAATAATATTTACATATGTTTTATGAATTTGCCGTTCCTCTAACGGACAGGCTTTTGGCTATTACGCACCGGGGCACTTTGCTGCGGTCAGAAAGCGATCAAACCACGCACCTTTTACAGTTCCCAGGGGACAGATTTACTTTCAACAGCTCTTTATTTTTTCCCCTTTCTTTCGGGCCTGAATCTGAAAATAGCAAAGGCGAAATCCAAGCCACCTGGACCGGGCCGCATACGAGACACCAGTTTCCGAGTTTTCCGTTTCCAAACAGCGCGGTCCGCCTCATGATGAACGCAGAACCTGTGTGTGCGTACAGGAGGCACCCGAGGGAGCCAAGGCCAAGCGCGCAACAGGCCGACGACATGTGCTTTGGAAAACAGCTCTCCAGATCGCAAACTTTGCCACATTTGATTGCTCTTAAATATCACAGCACGCCTGCAGAGTGGAAAGTAGACGCGCCTATTTCCTGGCATCCTGCACCTGACACAGCGCGCAGTGGAAAAGCTTTATGAGAGCTCAGAGATGATCCCGTATTTATTCAAGCGATATAAAAAGACAAACGAGACGAGAAATAAAAGGGTAAAAATGTAGAATATAGTCTCAGGCTTAAATCGTTGAAACAAAGACTAAAAGAGCGGTCTATAAAAACAGAGATATTGTAAAACAACACCATGTGCCTTGTGTGAAATTAATAAAAAATCTGAACAGAAATATAATGAGAACTACGGTAACAAACTACTGTCAATATAATAATTATGTGTATCTGATATTTGGAATCACAAATGATAAAACATTTCAACAGGTCCCACATGAGTGTGTGCAGAGGAAGACGGCCGTATGGCGCTTATCTCCGCTTAGATGTTGGCTTGTCCCGTGTCATGTGAATTCCAAAACACAAACACACTGACATCGCGCGTGGAGCTGCTCCATAAATCACAACGTGACATACAATGTGCGTAAAAATGTTTCAAAGATGCCAGAGTAAAGCATGATGCCCCGTGTATTTTAGTGCATCGACTGTCCAACCGCAGAACTATAGTTCACATTACCCGACAGAAACAAAAGTCAGTTTATTATAATCGGTTATTCAACTGCTATTGGTGCCATTGCGCGTTGGTAATTGAATAACACTGGCTGTGCGTAAAAGTGAATCATTCGAGGTGCGATCATTCCTTTTCAAACGGTACTGAGAATCATTTAGATTTTTCTGTATCTTTTTTAAGAAACGATACATATAACAATTAATAATGAACATTCCGAGTGAGTTATCCGAGGAAATAAATGGCTATATCAAATAAGTACTTATATACTTTTATTTAAAAGAAAAAATAACAACCAAATAACAATAGTCTGTTTTGTTTATACCTTAATCATTATACTGATCAAATGCATGTAACTTGGCTAAAAGTGTGTAACTATTAAAAGTGTACAGTCACAGTCAATACGCTATAACGGCACATACCGTGTCTTTCATTTGTGACCGGAGCTTTGTGAAGACACCCGTAAAGTGTCCGTTGCCTCCCTCCTCTCTCTAACTCTGTCCATCCTTCTGTCTCTCTCTCTCTCTCTCTCTCTCTTTCACTCAAGTCCCAGTGTGGTCAAGTTCAGTACATCATCCTCCGGCCCCGTATACCGACAGAAGCTCCTTATTGGTCCGCTGTGCGCTCTTACATCACCGGGACGCCTGTGACGCGCACGTCTTCCTGTTTCCTTCTGCCGCGTCTTAAAGTGAATGTTTTTAGTGGCGGAGGAGCGCTCCTGCATCACACTGCCTCTTGCATCCTACGCGCTCTGTATCCGCGGACAGACTGGCAGCGGACCCGTGGCACTCGTTTCCATCCACTTTGTAGCGTCTCTTTGTCCAGCCCGTTGAGCAATATCCATCCCAGCGCAGAGAAACTTCCCTTTTAACGCCTTTGGGAGTTTGCAACAGTCCTCTGCTGGTCTATAGAGGGTGAGTAACCTTGTCCTCCTCGCGCTGTGCTCTGTGTTTGTGCATGTCCCTCTCCGTGCCGTGCGTAAAACTAACTAATACATCCGTTCTTCTCGTCAAACCACAATGATGTGTCCGTGTCCGTGTACGCGTTGTTTGTGCTGTGGCTTTGCGCGCTGGTGCTGCTGCTGGGGAGTTGAGTGAGCAGCGGTACAGTGCGTTTTTTATTGCAAGGATGATTCGCGTATAGCCCAGCCTTCCTCATCACAGCGCAGATTGGAGAGTTGGTTCTCACTTTTAGAAGTAAGTTTGTAAAGAGTTGGCATCGGCAAATAACAAGCAGATAAAAAAAAACAAAATTGAACTCACCCGAGTTTGACAGTGAAATCTCATGTAACTTGAAGGTTTGGATCTAATGTCATTGTGTAGAAAGGATAGTTTAGGAATACTTCTTTGGCGTTTTTATTTGAAATGTATACTCACTTACAATTTGCACTCACAGAACAGTTTCTTTGAGATTCTAATACATCTCATAGAAACAATACCTACAATTTAATATGTGTTTGGTGTTAAATTAATTCCCTTGCTCTAAAGACAGCTTTAAAGGGAAGTTTAAGTTTTGACAAGTTAGGAAAACATGTCATAATTCAAACAAATAAATAGTAATAGCGTCAGGGACAAAGGAAGCGAGTGCGCATGGGCAGCAGGGGACAGGTGCTCTGTCAGAAAAGACAGGTGCTAAAGACTATTGTGATGTTTGAACGGTGTCATTTGTTTTACTATTGAAGTTATGTCAACTCCTTTACGAGCTTCAAACAGCTTATAAATTGTTGCAATACTTTAAAACTTCCCCCAACTACTGAACATCTTATACTTTATACTGTATTTATAAAGATTTAATGCATTTGTGTTGTTGTTGTTTTATTCGTTAAGGCTATTGAACTAAATATTCTTTCAATGTTGTAGTGAATGCTCAAAGAAATATGTTTGTGTGAAAAGAGGACTCTTGTGTTTTTATCGTGATACATATAGTGGACTATATCTAATGAATTCAAATATTGTATAGGCGTACTTGTATTTTTGTCTGTGTTGCAGACATTCCAAATAGCAATGACAAATGACAATACTAATATATTTAGTATTGATGAAATCAATAAATATTCTAAAATAGGGTATGATTATGAAAACAAAGATGACAGCAGCAAAAAACAGTTTTTCTTTGTTTAACAACAATATATTTACGTTGCTGTACCTGATATTGTGTATTTTGAATCAGAAAAACCTTGCTGCTTGCTCACTGCTGCTCACACATTATCAATGCGGGCCTGTACTGACAAAACGTTTTGCTTTCAGAGAGGCATTAGGGTTTTTGTAAGAACGCTTTAGGTTGTTCCTTGCCAGAGTTGACCCCTTGACCTACTCATTTAAGCAGAATTAACTGCCCTTGCCAGATGAAAAGACAAACAAAAAACACAGAAGTGAGCTCACGCTGGCTCCAAAATCAATAGGCCTATTTTGTGTTTCTTTTGAGTGTCAGTCTTTCCTTTGCCTTCGATATGATGGCCATATTGATTAGTCTCAACTCGCTCAAATAAGTGTAAATCAATGTAAAAAATATTGCTACCTCAACACAACTTTCTCCAGCCTTTCAAGGTGTTTAACACGATATTATTGACATTCTACCCTATTTTTATTTATCTATTTTGTAAACAGTGTGTGTGTGTGTGTGTGTGTGGGCTCACAGGGATCGCATATGTAAATGAGGACAACTACTTAAGTAATTATCATAATTTTATGCAGCTTTGTGCTCCGTGGGAACTGGTTCAGTGTCTTGTGGCGTGTAAAAGGGAAAGGATAAAATGTAGGACTTTGCCCTGGAATGTTGCGCAAAGGCCTAATTCTATCCTCTCCTCGACTGTTCCACGGAAACCTCTGAGCTTCATTAAAGATACCGTCATCAAATATAATTATGGTTTTGCCCCAGTGTTTGTCCAGCCGTTTCTTCTGATTCAAAAGCTGTTTTGCACAAGAATAAAAAAAGAAATCTTTGTACAGTAAAAATAATATTTTTCCTGTGATAACACATGTCTATAAACTGTGTTCCCAGGTACACAAAAGGCTTTGAGTGAGAGGAGTGACTTGCGGGATATGGCCCAATAGCCGCAGCACGTGATGCCGGACCATGACAGCGACTCCCTTCTGAACAGACAGACCAAACGCAGACGAGTGGACATTGGTGTGAAGAGGACAGTGGGCAGCATAGGCTCAGGAGCCACCACTGCAGATAGTATTGCTCGCGCCAAAGCAGCCATTTTCAGTGCCATGAACTCTCTGAGCTCCCACTCTCACCACGGATCAGACACAGACTCCATGGATTGCTCTGTAGTGCAGCCACACGGTGGGCCTGGCGTCATGTCAGCGAGTGACAGTGAGTCCAAGTCAAATGTGCTGCGAAAGCTACTGAAGAGGGCGAACTCTTATGAGGATGCCATGATGCCCTTCCCTGGAACAACAATCATCTCTCAGCTTCTCAAAAACAACATTGCAAAGAATGGTGGGGGGCATGATCGAGTGGACAGAGGTGAAAGGGACGTGGGCTTCTCCAACTCAGGGCTTTCCAACACAAGTTCAGAAGCACCTCAAGAAGATGCATGCAGTAACTCGTCCCAGGACAGCACCCCTCAAGAGTGCTTGTCCCCATTTGGCCGACCCCCTGGCCTGGCCAATTTTGACATTGAGCGACTAAATGATGAACACCTGCGTGCCAAGAGAGCCCGCGTAGAGAACATTATTCGCGGCATGAGCCACTCGCCCAGTGTGGTTGTCCCTGCTTCATCTCGACATGAGCGCGACCACGACATTGACGCAGATCGGGAGATGGAGTTAGACTGCCCTCCCCCCAACTCCCAGCAGCAGGCCCCCAGCAGCCCCCGAGGAGGGGAGGTGTGCAGCAGTCGAGAGAATAAGCGTAAACAGCGCCTGCCTCAGCAACAGCAACAGAGCTTCACTCAGCTGGTGTGTCAAAGAAAAGAGCAGAAGATAGAGGAGCGCAGGCAACTCAAACTCCAACTGGAGGACATGCAAAAGCAGCTGCGCCAGCTCCAAGAGAAGTTCTTTCAGATCTACGACTCAACAGATGACTCAGAACACAACGAGCTCAACAATGACCTACATAATGATATAGGAAACATGTCTGAGGACAGCCCTGCCCGCTCTGACAATGGTGCCGATGAGAGAAGCGGAGAGGACTTACGCTCTGACAATGAGATGTCCGACCTGGACCCAGGCCATTTTCTGGACAGGGCCAGAGCACTACTCCAGGAACAAGCTCTGCTGGATGGAGACAAGCCAAGGAGAGAGGGGCTGGGACGTAAGGGTCCAATGCACCCTGAAGGAAAACAGCTGGCTGAAACGCTGAAGCAGGAACTCAACTCAGCCATGACCCAAGTAGTGGACACAGTGGTCAAAGTGTTTGCCAAGCCTCCACGCCCCACACCTCAACAAGCATTCCCCCCTCTCTCCCTACCTCCTGAAAGATTTCCTCCCACAGTTAATGGAGACAATCCGAACTTCCACACAGCTAACCAGCGCCTACAGTGCTTTGGTGATGTCATCATTCCCAACCCCCTAGACTCATTTGCCAGTATGCCTGGCTTGCCAGGGACAGCCAATGACCAAACAGAGGCTTTGCCTCTAGTTGTAAGGAAGACTCCCAGTGAACACCACCACCACCACCAGTCCTCAGCCATAGGGGCCCATGGTGGGCATCACCACCCAGCCCTTCACCCCTCCTCACTGTCTGCTTCTATGGGCTTCAGCCCCCCATCTTTCAGACACCCTTTCCCCATTCCACTCTTAGGTTACCCTTTTCAGAGCCCTCTGGGGGCACCCACAGGTGGTTATGGAGGAAAAGACAGGTCCTCACCTGATTCCATGGACTTGTCCCGGGAAACAACCAGCCTGAGGACCAAGATGGCCGGTCACCACCTGAGTCACCACCACCACCACCACCACCACCGCTCCCTTTCACCAGCACATCCTGGCAGCACGGCCGAATCACTGTCTTTGTCCCTCATCAAATCTGAGTGCAGCGACCTCCAGGACATGGCCGACATCTCCCCGTACTCTGGCAGCAATGTATCCTTTTGTACCGAAATTAACCACATAATTCATTGTTAAGGCTAAAAATGTGTCTATTTAATAGACTCATTAGAATATACAGAATCTATACTCTCTACTCTTTACTTATGACCCGCAGTTGGTTTCTGTTCATATTTCTACTGATTTTTTTCATTCATTTTACAGCTTCATTTTCACAGCACCAGATAAATGTTTCTTTCATCTTCAACCTTCAGTGCTTTAAAAGCCCTTATGTCACATCACTTACTTACAAAGATTACTTCCCCTCGACATTTAGTGCCCCAATTCCTTTGATAAAAAATGGTCACAGAGAAGGAAGGAGATAGCATAATGAAACTTGGCAAACAATGGTCTTGTATAGTCTCCCTTATAGTTAACCCCAGAGTGCCCCAACAGTGCCCACGGATAAAGAGGCTATGCCCTGTGGGAGGCTCAAATTGAACCCCCTGGAGACTCAAGACATTGAGTCCCTTCTCTGTCTCTGCAATAGTACCTTCACCTTAGCTCATATTTGGTTTTTGTTTCTAGTTATTGTTTTTTATTGTTTACTCAAATAATTCAGTCTGTTTATGATCAAGATAATATCTCATGTATTTTAAGAGCTGTGGTGTATTTTTGGGGTCGTTGAGTAGACGTGTTATTTGTTCCTAAAGGTTTCGCCTGAGGACTCAGTAAAGATGTAAATTAATGAATGCTTGTGTTTTCCCCTTTCCTTATCACCTATCGCTGTTGTAAAAGGCCCACTATCATTGTCGTCTCTTTCTCTTTTTGTATTTCATAAAGATCTGTCAACAGCCTGGGGGGCCCTTCGGCTGTTGCTTGGCAGCCGAATACTTCTTTTTTTGTTTTCCCTCCCTGTACAATCACCGCCCCCCTCCTCCCAGTTCTTTCTTTGAAGCGGACGTTAACAGGTGTTTGCAGCGAGCTGTTTATCTTTCATTACCTCGCCTTGTCTTGTCTTCTGACCCAAGGGTGAACGCTTTCCAGAGATCCATAATCCTTTGCTTCTACTAGTTCCCGATGGAAGGATGAAAAGGGAGATAGACATGCAGAAAGAGAAAGTAGACAACAATCAAATAGTAAGCACATATACCAGATGTTGGGGCTTTTATTGTTGCATTCAGAAATTACAGACATGTACAGGTGGACATGTTCAGTTTAGAATTAGGATCATATTTTAAGTCTATTTAATCCAGACAAAGTTGACCATTGGTTGAACTTTTGTAAGTTTTATTTTTGAGTTTTAGAAGTCAGGGACATTTTGACATTTTATGGGGTGCGTTCAAGTTCAGCTGCTCAAGCAATTTGTGGAGCAGATGGCTGCTATCAATTTCCACATTCGTTCTCCATTCGACTCCAAATATTCTTGTCCTTACACCTGAAATTAGGAAGAGGAGCAGCTATTTCCCCCCTCATGACTTTGTGCTACGGGGAAGTGTTGTGAGAATGATGATGTCTTGTCAGATGTGGCATGCGAACAGTGGGCCAGCTGGTGTGAGTGCACCATCATGACAAAATAATAGCCCTGCACGCCACCCCTAAGTCCAATCACAATTACATTTGCAAGCTGTGAGTGAATTGAAAATGAAAATGCCTCATTAGGTGATATGAAGCGTCTTTATTGTCATCTGAAAGAGAGTGATATCACATTCATGGGTAAAACCAGAAATGCTGTGTTTTAAAATGATTTGTTATATAGCAGTGAGAGAAAAATGGTAATCGATTTAAGAAAAACAGATTGTTGTTATTTGTATAAAAGCATACATTTAAACTATTTTAGTTGAAAGGTTTCCTTTTACTCTGCTCTGAGTCTGTGTGAGCAGCCATTGTGTTGGTCCACTTGCAGCAGATGGTGTAGTGTGCAGAGTGGAGTGCTGCTCTTTTGGCCAGGCCTGACAGAGTAACACCAGTCTGCCAGGGTTTCCCCCACAAGACCCTCACCGCACATACAGCCTCCCCGTCTCTCCCTGCATTCGGTGAATCAGAAAGTAGACAAGCTCTTTAAGGAGCCAGGCCGCTGAGGCTCAACAATCGCTGGCCTGGCCATGTAACCCTGGGGCCAAGGGCAATCCAATCTCACAGCTGATGCCTCCTTCCGACTCTATAGTTACAGCTACATCTGGACACTTGACTGATTTTAACGATCAGTTAGATCATAAATACGTCATCCAATGTATTTGGTCTAGTCAAGCGTAAACAGTCTTCATAAAAACTTAGGGCAGTACCTATATATAATTTAGAGCCTTGAATTGCCTAGTTGATGAAAACCCTTGTTGAAACAGCCTGAGGTTTTCATTTGTCCTGCCCCATCTCAAACTCCTTTGAATGTCTTCTTCTCCAGATTGATAATATCAGATGCATTATATGGCTGTTAATTCACCATGGAAATGGCTTGGGTTGTTCAGTGGCGCAGATGTGCTCCAGTCCCCCAATCTCCGGCTCTGTCCAAAGGCTCACAGAAGCCCCTTTCTCCTTCTCCTCCTCCTTCGTGTGCTCCTCCAAGGCTTTGGCAGAGGCTGAGCGCCTCGGGGGCAGGCAGGGGTGGAGCAATGGGAGGAGGAGGGGTGTAATTGAAGGTTGGAACCATGCTCTCCCTCAAGGTGCCCCCAGAGCCCATCTTCATCGTCTTCAATCCAAGCTATCCATTAGGAAGACAAGGCCTCTGACATGTATTTGGAGATGGCCTGAGAAGGTTGTGCACATCACTCAGTCCTTCCTCATACAGATAATGTTTGGGTATTGATATTAAGCCAACAACACACTGTCATATTCAGGGTTGGCACGTGTTGTCGCCAACCCATTAAGCATTCTTGCCCGCCACTGGCGTTAACTGCTGTCTTTGTCTGTGATATGCAAATGTCTCGTTTTTTCTTCTTCCCTTTTTGGGGTGGAGGTTAGCGCAGGGTGTAGGCAAAGACTTACTTTGACTGTGAAATGAGTCTCCTTATGTAAAAGGCAGAGCAGTGCTGGCCAGCGTTTTTATTTACCGTGACACTTACACCTGATATAAAGCATTCTAATGACATGCAAACGCTCCTGCACTGTCTTCATACTCCCGTCAGCATCGAGGCTTGACAGAAATTTGGTTACCCCTCACGCGAGTGACATTTTCTTGTGAATTCTGCAGCCAATCCTTCACAGATTAAATAAACTTAAACAAATACATGTGTTTGACACACTCCAATTTCCTTAATAGTACCTATTTCAGATCCAGGAAGGTCTCTCCCCCAATCACCTGAAGAAGGCCAAGCTCATGTTTTTCTACACCCGCTATCCCAGCTCCAACATGCTAAAGATGTTCTTCTCTGATGTGAAGGTGAGTCCAACTCTTAAAACTATTGCTTTACTTTTACTGTCCTGTTCCCCATGCCTTTGTTTCTCTTATTTGTACTTTTTAAACTGGCTTAACGTTGAGAAGAGGTTATTTGACGTTATTTTTGTAATTATTACCTTCAGTTATGACAGACAATGTTGGCTTGTTGACCTATAAAACAATCCCTTGTCCCCTTTGCTATGTTATGGTTTTATGCAAAAGATGTACGAAGAGGAAGTTTACATGCAGCAGGCAGGCAGAGATGAGTAATTGCTGGGTGGGGAGGGCAGAGGGGAGGATGGAGCCGAGCGACAGTCGACAGAAGTGGTTACCTACAAAGTGCACATTGGAGAGTAAGGCAATCCAGAAATAAAGAGTATTGAATATTGAAACCATGTCTATAGAACACAAACAGCCTCGGTCAGGATGTTGTGTCTGGCCGAGTTTTTGCACTTTTCGTTGTTGTTTACGCACCCGTCTTGAACCTTACAGAGGGGTAAACATTTTGACAGATCCAGGCCATCTTATTCAAATGAGAAGATAAAGGTTCTCTTTTCCACCAGCTGCCCCCACTTGGAAACCAGTGCTACCAACCTCATCACATTGTCACGTGACTGGTCCAAATCTATACACACAGTTCATAAGACACTTTCTTGATGCAGCATGATTTTAAAATGTCTTTTGAGTTTCAAAACATATTCAATACTATTTTTACTCCAGGTTAACAACTTCTGGTCGATCGACTAGTTAAAAGAAAGTGGCCACTTCTTGAATGGTCTCATTAGATAATTGAACAAGTTAACAGGATTATGAGCCAGATCCATTTGTTGTTGTTTTCAGTGGTGGACAATGGGGTGTATATTAGCAGACATGTATGGGAATGAGACTGACTACCTAATTAGATGCTGAGTGACCTCTTCACATCAGACATAAGTCTTGATGGATAAGTCTTCACTAATCAGGCCTGGGCTGTAAGGAACCTAATGAACGTGGGAAGTGGGCTGACGCGACAACTGCGGGACGCCACCACTCACTTTCTCCCTCATTAAACCCTCTTTTTAAGACGGACCTTCTTGACTTTTGGTGTTTGTAAAATGTTTTGACATGCGTCATTAACACTTCCATGACATTCCTTCATTTTGGTCCTCCTAATATACATTGTCTTCATGCAGGGAAATTAATTCAAGCAAATTAGACAATTGAAATCAAATTGATTAAGCCTTTGTTAACAGGGGTCCATTGCACAGAACAATGGAGAAATTATAAGACAATCATTTCAATATAACAATACAATTCTGAAATTACAGAATTTATTTTGCAAAAAATAATCCACAACACACTTTACAGACTGTTCCAAAACGTTTATAATAATCTATATTCTATAATATTATTAGACTGATTTTTTTCTTGGCAAAATGTTGACTCCAAGGTCTTTTGAACCAGGCCAGTGCTGTGCAACAACAGGGGTCAGTAGGGTTTCCCCTCTCTCTAAATGTCATTCCTTCTCTTTTCTTGTTTTCGCTGATGTTGTGGTGTGGTATGTGCGCCTCGTTGGGCCGAGTGTGTGAGAGAAAGAAAAGCCGGTCACTGGATTTGAGTCGCCGCAGTAACAAAAGCTCACTTTCCAGGGCAGCTTTTTGTGTGTGGTCAGCCAATAGGCAGCCAGAGATTATCTCCCACAATTCACTCCTGCGAAAACAGGAAGAGGTGGAAAGCCCTGATGACTATGAAGGGGCTTATGATAGTGCGAGTCATTCTGTCCATCTCTGCAAATGTCGGAGATGTATCCCAGCACTCTGAGCTCATCTGTGGACTTTAATTAACGCTCCTTCTTCCAGACGAGTAGAGTCCTATAATAATGCCAGATAATAATGTTTTTACAAGTACAATATACAAATCATATAAAGTACAAATTCATGTTAAGAAAAATCAAAACTAGTGTGATCTATTTATGAAACAATTCTTTATTTTATAGACAGGCCAACCAAGTAAACTCCTTAGATTTCAACTTTAAATCTATCATCACTACAGCGAGCATCTACATATAGTAATTTAAATGGGTTAACAACTATTAAAAATCAATCTGGCCGACCACAAATACCAACATGGTGGTATAGTTCAAGTCTACAGGAGACTTTTCCTATTCTGGTCTTCAGAGACAGGACGGGTCTATATCTTGCACCGTTGGCTCTAAGTGCTGACCTTTCACAGCCTCTTGAGTGTGAGTGTGAGAAACGCACCCTCCCTGTCTCACACACACACACACACACACACACACATACTAGGATATCCATGCCGCACATGTACTTCCAATAGTGTCGTTGCCGCCTGACCCCTGCCAGCCCTGATTAAGAAGCTCCAGTGATGTGCGCCTTTGAACCGATTACCTCCCCTTTTTTTACACTGAGTGCTCTTGTCCTCAGCCGCGATCGGGGGGTCTTTTGTACCCCACCAGCAACTTAATGAACCAAGACTGCTGGAAGCTACGGGGGCACTTGCCAAAAAACAAATTCCCTGGGGCGCCTCATTTGGGAGTACAACGTAATTTAGCTTGTTTAGCAGCATCTACGGTAAATATTGTGTCTTTGGTCGCGCTTCAGTCAAGACGCCACAGCTGAGATTGTATGTTTCCTCTCAAAAAAGCCTGTGTGTGTAATAAAGTAATCGGTGTTCGGAGTGAAAAATGGTCGTGTCACTTGGAACATTGACACATAAGGTCTAGAGGTTGAAGGATGGCAACACTTTCGACGACTTTAATCTCAGTACGAGGCTATGCAAACACGAAAACATCGCCGCCAATACACTCAGACAGGCGCAGTTTTAACACAACCAAGGCTTAGTGAGTGAATAGAGATCGCGCCCCATCACATCGTACTGTCTGATACATTGTGTGCGTTTAAGAATAGCCCGCGTCGCAGCTGATGTAGTATTTGTAAGTGTCAGTAGTTTGTTTGTTCGACTCGCCCATGTCACGACCCCGGCTTGCTGACTGCTCGCGTTCCGGNTCACCCCTCTATCACAGCCCTACCCCTGAGCATCAAAACGCCATTGTCCATCTGAGCTGACCTGAGCCGTCCTCCTCCCTCTCCTCATTTTCGCATTTATGCTCACCGTGCACTTTCGGACAAGCACCATCCTCTAACACACACACACACACACACGTCCCGTCAAGCAATGTCATGCAGACTTATGCTTTCACCTTAATGTCATCCCCAAAATGGCAGCATCCCCTCTCCCCTGTCCCACCTTGAACCAAACTATTCCTAACTTCTCTCTATCCTCTGTCTCCTCTGTATTGTATGCATATCCATCTTCATGCACTTGTGTTTGTTTTCGACTTGCCGTGCCAGATTGCCAACTGCATATATTGTGTGTGTATGTACGTGCTGAACAATGGCCAGAGCCTAATCTCCATGTCAAAACCACTCGGCCTCCCCAGTGAGTCGCCCGCTCAGCGTTTAGTAGTGTTTTGTCCCCCATTCTTCGCCACAAAGAGAGCGGAGGGGAGGAAAGCAAACGCCTCTATTAGGAGATGTCTGTGTACTTTAGCATTGCGCTAATAGAAGATTTGGGGGTTTGAAAACTGGATAAGTTTGAGATAAAAAAGTTTCTTCTTGTGGGAAAAGTTGCCATTAAGCATAGTATGTTTATTGAATTAACCCTTTAGGTGCCTTTAGCTTTTTAGATAAATTTTATGTGAAAGAGACAAAAAAAAGAACCTTGAAATGTAGCGATGGAAGACTGAAAGTGAAAAAAAGACTGAAAGTGAAAATAAAATGTAGGGAAATGTTTGTGAGAAGCCAGGTGTAAAATGTCCTAAATCCAGGAGCTCATAGCAACAAAAGGGTTAAGTGAATTTAGGATTTAATTAATAAGACTAGTTTAATTTTACAATGATTTATTGAATGCGATCATCATATAATGCACAGGGATGTTGTTTGTCTTTAGAGATCCGGTATACAGCAAATGTAATCAATGCTCTCTAACTTGCATTTTGTATATTCAAAGATGTGTGCAAGTGTGTTTTACAGTGACTAGAGCAGGCAGTAATCACTAACCCCCCCGAGGGCCTTATCTAGTCGTCTGGATGTTTAGACAGTTTGTTTTCACTGCTTAGACCAGGCGGAAAAAGCACTGGACTTAATAGGTTTACCTCGCCCTATTGAGTCCAGCGGAGCGGTGCAGATCACATATCCTCTGACCTGTCCCTGGCTCCTTTCTTCTTCCCTTCTGCCCTTTCCAAACTTCTTCCTATAAGTGAGAAAAAACAAAAGTAGTGTAATTGTTGAATGGGGTTAAGTACATGTTCGAGCCTCCCACAGGCCAGGACAGCTTCAGATGATGACTTAATCGCTTTCCAGGACAATGATGTGTTTGTGGCGGGCCCCTCCACCTCTGCCTGAGTCGTGGGGTTATGATGGGGGGAGGTCCGGTCCCAGCGGGGCTTCCTCCTCCTTCTGAGCTGTCGAAAATTAATGTCTCTATTATCCTCTATCACTCTGTTGCACCTTTTTGCGGCGTGTCTTTCTTCGATGTTTTGCATAAAGTGAACGATCCTGATAAGATACAAGCTGTATTTCAAACATTGTGAAACTGTATTAATAGCCACACACAAAAAAAATAATACTGAAAAAGGAAGTTAACATATACAATCCTAAATGATCTTTGTGCTGGTTCCAGGCATAGATAAATGTCAGGTTTCCAATGTAAAGTTTGCAATAATTTCTTACTCTATTCATGTATATACAGGTACATTCAAAATATTTTACAAGCATTTATCAACTTTATAGCTATAACACATACTTATCTCACTTTATGTGTAATAAGTCTGCCATATATTGGTGGTCCATTTATATTAAATTAATTTTCCTGAATTTCACCTGTGCTCTCTGCCCTTCTGGTGGATAGTAGGTGTATTATTAGTTACCTAATGTAACTGTAGTTCTATGAATAGGGCCATGGCGTAGAACGTATATTTCTCTTGATTGAACAAAGTTTATTTCGGTCACTTGTACAATTGTATACATTGCTACAGAGTAGTACAATTACAGCAAATAGAAAGACTGAAAAAGAGTAGGCTGAAGCTAACCCATCCATTCCTTTTAGCAGAGGGTAGCAGTCAAGAGATACCACCCAATTCACGGTGCTAATGCTCTTGGGAATTATCTTCTTCATGACTTTATCTAAAATTGTCTATACTGTCAACACATCGACTCCAGCAACATCCAATTTCACGTCTTGTGTCCTCTGCATCCACAGTTCAACCGCTGCATCACGTCCCAGCTGATCAAGTGGTTCAGCAACTTCAGAGAGTTCTACTACATCCAGATGGAGAAGTTTGCGAGACAGGCCATAAACGACGGCGTGACCGGCGTGGACGAACTGGGAGTGAGCCGCGACAGTGAACTGTTCCGAGCGCTCAACATGCACTACAACAAGGCCAACGACTTTGAGGTAAACAAAAGATAATAGACGGAACTACACAAAATGTTCGCTTGGAGACAAACTGTGCTGAAATATAGCAGTCCTTATGGGGGAGGCTTGTATTACAGCAGATACTTGAAGGCACAGAGAGGGTAGGGTGACACATCTCTCTGTGTCCTTTCGCAGTCAAGTTCACGTCGCCTATAGATGCTGCAACACTGAACAACTACTGCATGTGGCAAAAAATAAGCTTTGTCTTTCATGGAAGAATACACCAGGAAAATAATGGAAAGACGACTGAATTTACTGTAGTCAAAATATTGTCTTATACACAGCAAAAATGAAGTATGAGGTATTAATTGCTTAAATAAAGTGGTTTTATCTAAATTTGAGTAGATTCTAGGTCTTAGAACAAGATTGGCCAATGGGACAAAGCAATTTAGTTGCTTTATTTTCTTATTCCAAGGGAGACATTTTGTGTGTCTTTTAAGATAATTTTGGTTTTATCCTTCAGGCAGTCAAAATGTGCTCGAAATAAGATACATTTTGCCAAATATGAGCAATTTTTGGCCCTATTTTTCAACACTTTTTGCAGTGTAGTATAATAATAAGTTCCTCATCAATCAGCGGCAGATCATATACTGTGTTCAATCCGTTGAGACACAGAATATGAGATGATTTCAACTTTACACACACACACAAACACACACAGAGAGAGAGAGAGTAAATAACATGTGCAGTGACATGAAGTGGAAATTTGTCACAGTTAACTACCCTCATAAACAAAGGATGGGAACTTAAGTCCAAAGGGGAAGAAACCACCTTGTTAGTTGAATCTCTTCCCCACCGTCTAATTCCTTTTAGTGGTTTACAGTCTGCAC
>JAPMNZ010964794.1:0-24207 GCA_029875035.1 Pomatoschistus microps | reverse complement strand
GGACGCCTCCCTGGGGAGGTGTTCCGGGCACGTCCCACCGGGAGGAGGCCCCGGGGAAGACCCAGGACACGATGGAGGGACTATGTCTCTGAGGTGGCCTGGGAACGCCTTGGGGTCCCCCCGGACGAGCTGGAGGAAGTGTGTATGGATAGGGAAGTCTGGGTGTCTCTTCTTAGACTGCTGCCCCTGCGACCCGACAACGGATGAAGCGAAAGAAAATGGATGGATGCATAAATAAATAGTCCATGATTATAACCCTTTTTTTTCATGGCTCTGTCCAAACGTAGCGTTATATGTAATGGTAATCTGTTGCTTCTGCATTTCTCCTTTAGATGTTTCTACCTCTATTCAGGTCCAGAGAAAAGGTAATGTACTTTACTATTTTTTAATCTCATAGTACATAACACTTACAGACATTTAGTTTCTCAGTAATACAGTATGTAGTAAACGTGCACTGTAACTTTTCTGAAGTGTCACCTGGTCTCCATGGAGACCATGTATTACGGAAGTACCAAGGAGAATATCACATTCAATCAAATATAGATGTGAGACTTAATAATCAAACAATCTTTTATCTGGCTTCGGGTTAGTTGAGTGAGTTTGTTTTCATAATGTGGAAAATTCCAGAAAAAGCATTCTCTCCTGTAAATGTTAGCAAGTGCACTTTGAACTTCACAAATTACAATACAATTACTTGGATTGTGTGCCATCTCAACGCCTTTCATTGTATTTGTTTCTACAGATATTGATCTTGATAAAGGTGAGTCCCATTCCAAATGAAAACTCACCTGCAGAATAATTGTGTGCATAAAGCCACACTGCTTTTTGGTTTGGCAATTTAAGTTTACAAGACTTGCTGCATGAATAATGCCTGAACATCCTTCAGATGCACTGTCTACGTTTAGTCTTAGGTACATAATGTTGCAAACATATAGTGGAAAAAGTAAAAGATAGATTCAGTTAGTTAATACATTTTAACTAGAAACATAAATATCTTCTTTTAGGTCAAAGATAAATGAATATCTTTAATATGTGAAATGTCCATTTCTTTGACAAAAATAATGTGTAAATGGAGGTATTTCTTAGTGTTCTGGAATGTTGTCCCCCTTTGTGAAAATACTTTATTGTCCCAAAGTGAATGTGTTTGCTTAAAAACTCATTTTCATGTTTTAGACTATGATGCCAACTACGACTATGACTACAACCTCAACTATGATCCTTGTGAGTTTTACCATGAATAGATGTTCACCTTTTATATGTTGATGTCGGACTCAGCCCTTTATGTTTTAGGGGATGACACTGACACCGACTCATCGTTTGGTGAGATTCTGAATCTTTATAATGACTTCATGACAAGCATCGACCTAAGAGGACGGAGTTTTATAAATTGTTTTGTTTTTAGATGCTCAGCCTGGACTCGGCACAGTCCGAGTGTTCTCTTCATCAGGTTTGTAATTAGTCCATAAAAGTTATCAAGATTTCTATAGTAAACATACAAAAGGTCCTTTAGGTTTGGTATACGTCTGTAATTTCATTGTTTACTAATTGTATGTATGTATCATAAAATGTTTTAGATGGCCGTGTCGATAAGAATTTCCTATAGCTGGTTGAATATCAGATGTCTGAAGGTTGACGGTCTTTCACTGGGGGAGAAAGAAACACTGTTTTGATTGCATTTATTTTTCTTATAGTGTGCTTAAATGTGCGGTCCATGAATCACATTTCTATATCACTGTAAACCCAGCACTTGCAGTAACAATAATAACAAACCTGTTTTATTAAAATTATTTCCGACATTGACTGTAAATACACTGTTCTTCTTCACATTGTGATCCAGTGGACGGAGACCCCCATTTTGTGGTGCAGATTCCCAAACTCCACGAGAGCCTGTGCTTCACTGTTGACGGTCGAGCTAAAGATGTTCTCCGGCTGTTGGAGGATCCACACAGAGGTACCACACATGTACCACCTAAAACTCATTTAGATTTCCTCCCATGTACTTCCATTTCTTAGTTTACAAACTAACTTTGAGTTAATGTACAAAACAGGATTTATCACAATGATAAAAATGTGTGAATTGCCATTTTTCATTTAAGCATGGCTTTTCCCTCTGCTCTTGCAGAGTTATTGAGAAACGACTTGAGCCGTGTCTTAATAGAATCCAGTTTACTTGGTTACATGCCGGTATCAAACAGTTTGATCCAGTTACTCCAAATGGACTTGTTATATACTCCTCACTGGGAGTGCACGGGTTTACATGTATCTTGCTCAATCAAACTAATTTGAAGTATGTGAGGGATCTGGTTTTCACTAGTGCTTTGTATATGCAGTTTTTTCTTTATTCTGTCACAGGAATCATCGTGGACGGTCACCTGGTCGGAGCACCGTCTAAGCCTGGTGCAGAGGAGCGCCCCCGGACCTACTTTGACCGTCTGGTGATCTCCATGACGACAGGCAGATCCGCTGACATCCTGATCAGTGTCTCATTGGACAGTGTGGTCCTGGAAGGCGAGGGTCGGGACAAGCTGCCTGTCAATCAGCAGGGCTCCATCAGGCGTCAGGAAGTGACCGTCACCGTGGACAACCATCACAGCTGCTGGATTGAACTGAGCAGAAACATCCACTTCCTGGTTCTGTTTCACTATTACAGACACCCCAGTTACCTGCAGATGGCGCACCTGGGCTTCTACATCACCAACGGGCAAGGGCTGTCCCATAACACACAAGGCCTGCTGGGTAAGATGATAATGATGCCTGTGCTGTGCTGTGTCTGTTTTTTATTTCATTGCACATAATCACCATTAGCGCTAGTGATAAAACTATCCCTCTGACTCTGCCATGTTGCACATGTACAGTATATGTACTGTATTTGCATCTTTCATAGTTTTTCATCGAAGAATAGGCAATTGCTTTTCTTGCCGTTCTTTTTAATGTATAATTACAGTTGTTTTAGTTTTAAATGGTATGCTATTGTTAGTTTTTCCCCCAATTTAGATGAAGACAATCTGCTTCTGATTTTCACATGTATAAGATCATGTCACTTTTTCAGAGTGACATTTTTACCAGTTTAATGTTGATGTATTTGTTTTCAGGACAATTTCAGCACACAGATATGACCATCACCAGACTGAAGAACCACCCTGAGGCTAACCGCGCTAACACCAGTCGAGAGGCCTCCATCTCCAGGGGACTTCTGCGGTGGGGACAGCAGCACATGAGGGTTACTCTGCAGGACAAAAGCCTCAAAGACTCACTCCAAAAACGACATTCAGGAAAGTGCTGGGTGGTCCCGAAAGCAGAGGTAGAGAGACTGCTGGGCCATTCTTATGAGAGCTATGTTGTGGATCACATGTAATCTGAACACACAAGCCAATGGGAGCCAATGTTGTGCTGCAGTTATCATGGACAGAATAATTGCCGTTAGCAATAATATTACGAGTTTCAGAGAGTTCAGAGAGATAAAATGTCAATTAATGATGGAGTGACTAACTTTTTTACCTATGAACATGTGCTGTTGGTCCCAACAAAAAGAAAAGGAAAAAGAAATGAAACCAGAACATTCTGTCTTTTCAGAAATCATGTTGTGTTTTGCATTCTTGTAAGAAAGAGCCTGGGATTCATTATTTGACACTTTTGGATGTGAGACAATTGCCTGAGTGAGATTGGCCCTCTCTTGTTTGCTTTTCTTTCTGAAAAAAGATGATTTAAAGATAGAACACAGGCAGTAAATGCCAAACCAAACTGTTTGGACAGAGACAAAATATGTTTGTTGGTCTTTGTGACATTTGTTGCGGTTTAAAAGTGCGCAGAGAAGAAACAGTGCTGGATCCAGATGTTCCATCAAATCAGTAGTCACAATATATATTAGCGCTTGTGCTTCACGGCAAGAAGGTCCTGGGTTTGATTCCACCTCCACGCCTTTCTCTGTGGAGTTTGCATGTTCTGCCTGTGTCTGTGAAGGGTTCCTCCGGGTGCTCCAGTTTCCCCTCCAACTAAAAACTTGTATAATAACCCCTGTAAAGATAATTTCATGACCAGTGCTGGACACTTCTGTTTCACCTGCTGGATTAAGACAGCAGTAAAGAGGGCTTATGTAGGAAAAGTGTGACAGATCAGACTCCTGGGAACAGTCATGGCCAAAGTTAAAAACTGTTCAACCTCTGTTTAAAGGTGGGGTTTTGCTTTTTGCCATGAAGATTCAAAAGACTTCGTTGTCCTTTTATGTGAGTGAGACACTACGTCTTCTATTCAACCAGAAAATGTCCATTAGAGATGCTACTGCTGTCTCCACACATGATATTCACTTCATTTTGCCACGAGAGTATATTATTCCATCTTTATTTTGTGTAACATGGACATATTTTACACATAAGTTGTATTTCATAATCTACAGAATCTAGATTATCAGTTTGTGTTACAATTATAAGAAACATCTCAAAATGATTCATAATAATACAGTAGAATCCTGACTGCGCAGTAGGATCAATGGATGCTGAGTTACATATAAGTTTATTTTATATATGGTCTTATAGACATTTACTTTAAAACCTCCTTTTGTGACAAATGATTTTGACTTATGAATTGTAAATTGATGATGCCTCTAATTTATATGTATGTAAATAAAATAAAGATTACATTATTATATAGCTAAATGGGTGGTATTGTTAGAATTTACATCACTAATAATAAGAATTATATGAACTAAGTTTTATTTAATTTTGTAGAAGTTGAAAAATAATGTATGTAAATGAGTTGTGTGCAGATCCACAATAAATTAAGAAACAAAAAAAACTCCAAAGCAGACGCAGATTTTCACAGGTTCGCCATGTGCTTTTTATTTTTATTTTCAATTTCAGTTTAGATCATTTTATCTGTTACACAAGACATTATAGGCATTGTTCACATACTAGTGATCAAACGAGGACAGAAAGTTACTACTCAGCCTGAACTATCTTCACTTGTCCAGTTTCAAGGGATTTTTAGCTCGATAGTGTTATTTTCAAAATGCCAAAATGAACGGTGGTGGCAATAGAATGACCACACAAGGCTTTTTCCCATAAATAAAATAAAGACAATGCATTTATGAGTGAAGGAGAGGCGACACATAAATATTCAGTAAACAGTTTTCCAGTCTTAATGCGTATGTACTGCAAAAGATGAATAATCAGTTGGATTAAAATAACTTGTATAAATCATTTTTGAGTAGTTCTTTCATTTATTCATTAACCACTTCGAACCATTGATCAATTGAGTTGCTTTGATTACTTTAAATAACATAAATGTTGTTCTATATATTAATGCATCAAATTGAGTTCAAACTACTCAAAAATCAAGATTAATACAACTAGTTCTTTTAAAAACGCAAGGAAATATTCATTGATTCGCAGAAGAATGAGAACACACAAAATATGATGATTTAAATTATGCAGCAGTACATTTGAGAGCGCTTCCTCCTTTTGAAACCTGTTTTTGGAATGCTTTTAATCATAGCAAAACTATGACGGACACAGGAAAGACCACTAACTCAGGTAAACAGGTGACACGGCAAAAACAAACATTAAGACAAAACAAAAATATTAAGTTAGTTTGCATCACTTTCAAAAAGAATTTCCACCAGCTGTTATGATCGCAGTAAGGTAAGCATAGAATATTCAGCAAAAGACGCAACCGTTTGTTCACAATTTTGTCAGAGATTTAAGGAATGTACAACTTAAATAAAATAGTTTCTTAAGATTTCACGTGGTGTTATCGAGCGCTATTTTCAGCATATTTGCATAGCACCATTCAAAATAGGACGGTTGTTCACCATTTTTTTCTTAATTCAGAAATGTATTTTTTGAATTGTTCCATGTATTTTGAATGGTTTATTGCAAAAAATAGCCAGAACTAAGACCACAAAGAACATGTTGTTATATTTCGCCAATTACAGACACATTTTGGCACAAGATTGAGTCAAAACAAGAGAGACCAAAGCACGAAAAGACTCTTATAAGCCATTCGCAGTGAAAGTCCAAATATTAAGGCTACGACCAAATCAAATTACGTTGGTTCATTCACATGGGGAAGGAAACTGTGGCTTCGTGATCCTGCTTTGCTACTGCTATTTACACGGCAATCAGTGAACATCCACGTGAGTTCAAAGCTTTAGTTTTAGGACAATTTTTACAAAAACCTTTATTTTTATCAGATTGGACGCTTTTCAAGAGGTTTTTGCAATGGGTTGAATGCCATTTTAATCCGAATCCACTAAACATTAAGAAAGTTGTGAATAATTTGGAGTTGAATACGTTCTGCTGCAGTGGCTATACACGACAACATTTGCATGATAAGCTCACTGATTTGTCAATTTACCAATTTAATCGTTCCCAGACTTCCAATAAATGTATCTTTGCTTAAACTCAGCTGAAGTCAGACACATGAAGTCAAACCAAGTCTTTCAACTGAAGTAGATGATCATGGTTTACTTTGCAGGACGGGCCTATAGCGTTTTCCAATGGATTCAGCTCCTGGGGGAGTAACTTTTCCAGTGACGTAAACAAAGGTTCAATTCAAACAACCAAGACACAAAATGGTGCATTCACTTTGAGCTGAAATTTCAGTCTTCAACCTCAAAACACTTTCTCAAGTTCAAACAAAAGAAAAACCTCTTTGAAACCAGTTTTCTCAATCAATCACAAACTCGCAAAAAAAAAGTTAAAATGACTTGAAATTCCTGAGTGTTTTCAATGTATTTACGACTTTAGTATTTAATCCTCGCCATTCTCCCTCTGTGGGTAGACAGTAAGAGGTTTTCATAAGGACCTGTAAGAACACAGTCATTCTGAATTCAAGTAGGATTTAAGAGTCGAATATCAAGTCATTATAACTCACTTTTCTTATTTCCAAAGCGCCCGCGATAACCTGCTCCTCGAAGACCACAGTTTCAACCACATTTCTGTAAACGTCATAACTTCAGCCAGTGAACCGCACCCAATACATAGAAATAAAACTCTTCAATAATTTAAACTGTTAGAACATATATAATCATAGACTATTCAATAATGGCGTATTAGGGCTGCGTTAAAGACAAAGACACTAAAAGGAGCGTGATTGGGCTCAGGGATATTTGCCAGATAAAACTAACGTTGAAACGAGTAAAACAAGCATCATCTAAAAATAATCTAGATTTTTGTTTTCATTGTTTGTTCGTCGTCTTTACTTGGCCCTCATACGTCATAGTACTGTCGACATTTCCGAAAACACAAAATAAAAAAAATAAAAAATGTGGAAAGGGGGGTGTGTGTTAGGAGTGACGTCAGCCTAGTATTTGCCACTGGACAGATTAGCGTAGGGTCACAACAGCGATGCCGAGTTAGCACTGCACGAGTGGGGTTTGTACAGGCGATTTCACCACGTTTGCCTGATTTTTGCAAAAAACGAGTCGCGTCTATTGAAATAACAGAAGAGAAAGTTGTAGATATTGCAAAGCAGGGTTGACAGGAGAGGGACACTGAATGGTCTAGGCTTCATTAGTGGAGCTGCTATGTACAACAGTGGGAAATATACATGTGGAAATGCTATAGGTAAGAGTCACCGCCTCGAGAGGAAGGAGGAAAAGTCGGAACAAACTGGGAAAAAAATTCAGCAGCTATTTTTTTGAGTGCTGTATAGGCCTTTGGATAAGCAGACATTTAGTTCAGCTTGAATAACTTTCTAAACCATCAAGACTCTTCTTTATTTAGTATATTTTCCTTACTTTTGTAGGATGTATTTGCGGTAATACAAGTCTAATTATACTATTCTTTATGTAATTACATAATCATAGTTCAAACTACACACCCACATTTTAGCTTATTGATTACAAATATGAATGTTTCTTGTTTTTGTTTTTTTTGAGACTTTATTTTTAATCCATGCGAGACAGCCCACCAAATCTATTATAAGTGGTCACTCATGCCTATAGCATTCACAAAATGCTGTTTGAAAATTATATTATACGTAAGTAGTGATGTTTGTTTCCCAATGTGAATTATGTGAAATGCCTGAAATCATTGAAAATCATTGATAAGTAGTAATTTCACAGCTATAGGAGAATGCATATATATTATCTACAGTGGATAATGGAAAACTGTGTCAACCCTGCTTTTCAGTGACAAAGTGAGTTTTTAACAGTGTGTCTGTGTGTGTGTGTGAGTAGAGGAGAGATGAGGCAGATAGGGGATACCCACACTGTAAAAACAGAATATTTACTAAAGACAGAAAGACTTGGATTCAAAATATGACATTGATTTGAAAAGTTTTTACTAAATTGTTAGATGTTGACCATAAATAAATATACACTGCAAAATGCAATATTTAATAAATCATATGGAATTTTCCTTCTTCTATAAGCCAAATCACTTTTTTTTTTCTTTTTATGCTTGTTTAATAAATGTCTTGCTTTGGTTTTAAAGAAATCAGCCCACCGATAATCATTTGAAAATAGGGAAAAAGGTTTTGCAGGTTGAGAATGTAGTGAAACTGAACTAATCAAATGTACTCAAATCTATGTTTATTGAAATCCAAGTCCTTGTATCTGGTGATGCTTTGTTGCAGTGTGGCCTCAGCGCTGCCCCCTGCTGCTCACTGCTCGTCCTCCCCGAACACGTCGTTCTGTTTGCGTTTCATGTTCTCAAAGTCGAACTCGGATCCCGTCATGCGCTTGTAGATGTCTTTGATGTCGTTGCAGGTGGTCTCAAAGTGAGTGGTGGCATCATAGGACCGCGACGCAAATATCTGCGGTACAAGGAAAATGTTAGTTTATATAAAACAGAACTATAACAAATGAATACTTACGGAGCTTAACTTTAGTTTTAGCTTTCACAGTGTGAAACTAATTAAAAGATGAGTGTTATAATATTTGATGGTCAAGTTTCAAATTCAAAATTGTTGTCATTGGACCAAAAGGTTGTGTTTGTGTGACATCACAACACATTAAAGAGCCCATAGTTTAAAAATTGTAGTTGAAAATTCTTTCCTGGTGACTATAGTAACTTTAACTAGTCTTATATTATGTAATTCTTGGGCAAATCCACCTGAGATTTGCCCAAGCACAGCACATATCAACTATGGTGTCATTTGTTTTCTATTACAGTTAATAATGTTTCACCTGACTCTCGGATCCATCGTCTGTGGGCTCGTACAGGTCACTAATGGCCACAAACCTGTAAATGAACAGTTTGATTAGTCGTAGGTGATCATGTGTTATTCTCTGCATGTAACTGAACAATCATTGACTTTGAAATATGATAAATGTTACTACAGACAAAGTAGAGGTAGCAGTAATGTATTCTAATATATGATTATATGACAGGGCTCGCAGGAAAAAAAGCAATAGTACAGTAACATTACAAAAAATATTTTGAAAGATATTCCACAAAATGAAGACAGTAAGTGTTGAATTTAAACCAAATCAACAAATCTTTTGATTTGAGCGTTTTAAGAGAGTAAGCCTGAGCTCTCTGCACCTGACTGATGTCATTATATCTGCACGCTTGCATTGGTGCATGTTTGTACATGTTTTAAATGGCTGGCATTGGGGATTTTCATTTCCAATGACAGCAGTGCACGGTTGTTAGAAAATCTTTTCTGAATAAAGTGTAAAGGTTTGATAAGATCCAGAGGGTAATTATAATAGTGAGATATAGAAACAATGCATTCTTGAACAGGGCTGTGAGGGCCTCACTTCTTGTCGATGGGATCCAGCAGCTCCAGCGCTGGTTGGATCTCGGCCTCTGGCTCCGCGGTCTCCACCGTGGTGCTGATGATGGCGATGTATTTGCCCTGCGCTGCTACGTTATGAGCGTAAGAGATCATGCACACGTAGATGTCTGAAGAGCAAACAATAGATCAGGATCAAAGGAAGTTGATAATGAGAAGAAGAATAAAGCATAAAAGGCACATCAGTGGGCGCTCCTGAACAGCTGTGTTTTAAAACGGTCAACGGTCCTTGTTTAGTAAAAGGTCCTGAATGTAATGTAGTTGTTGTATTTGTGAGCTGACATTAAAGTATCATACTATTCTAATATCTAGTGAAGGCACACTTCATATCATTCAGATTATTATTTAAGTATTTATTTATTAACTTGCGTGACCTATAACTTTTCATGACATTTATGACCATAAACTAATGAACACATATTTAGAACTAAGACAATAATGTTGTCCTTTATTAATATAATGTGTTTAAAATTATTAGAGACACAAAACACCTAAAATAATCTTGACTCCTTAAGTAAAAGAAGTTTTCCTGATTCGTAAAGAAGTTTGTTTACAAATCATGCTGTGAAAATAAACTTGCCTTAACAACAGTTCTTCCCAATAGAAAGTCATAAAAGTGTATATGTGAATGTCCTGTTTTATCCCATTAAAGCTAGACTCTCTCAGTTAGAAACCACAAATAAATAACTATGAAATCAAATCTATTTATTACTGCTGTCACTTTTCCTCTGTCCAGGGACGACGAATGAAAATGAGCTTGTAGCATTGTCCGGTCTGAACAATACATTTATTGTGCAATGTCCCTGTTAAATAAACAAATACATGAATAATACATATATAGCATGCATGTATTTTTAGCCTCTATCAAATCTGTAGATCTGCTTTGTCAGTGAAAACAAGACTTCCAGCTCTCAGTATGTAAAAGCTAAAATGTTTTCTAATTAGATAAATATATGTCGTGGTCTGATTTGTTCACAAAGTGTTACTTAAACAAGAGTCCTGGATTTACCTGAGTTGCGGTTGACTTGGTTCTGGGGGATGATGATCTGGCAGGAGTTGCAGTCGTTGGTGCTCTTGATGGGGTGGCTGAGGATGCAGATGGCCCTGATGACCTGTCCTGCTTTACGCACACGGCCCGGGATGTAGCTGGGGTCACAGATCAGCTGCTTACAACGCGCCACCTGCACAGCACACGTCAGCATGTGGTGTGATTATTGACCAAAAGATTATTCCATAGTTTATCATGAAGTCCAGCATTTCTGAGCTAAAGAAAGGGAATACAGTGGATCTTGTTTCATTTTACATAACTGTATCCCTGTGTTTAGAGCTCTGAAACAGACTTGGAAATACAAGTATCACTGGAAGTAGCTAAATATGGCTAAAATGAGCTTAAATAAGGAGGTATTTCCTATTATTTAAATGATAATTTGAGTACATTTTGACTGTTTTATCCTACTGTAGTTTAGTAGTTAAGAACAGTGTGTATGTGAGAACATGAGTGTAAATTACTTCTAACACATTTGACTACAAACAACTTCCAAAACATTTTCAGGTTCAGATTTGTATTCTCCTGGTGCAATTTAAACATAATTCTTGCTTCATAACAGAAATCACAAATCAAATCGTAATTTGATATTTCTTTTATATGTGTGATCTCTATTCTGTTTGGAGAACTGGTTTTTCAACAACCCCAGTGAAGTAAATAAGATCTGTCAAAATTGTCAGACCCCTGTCCTCCTGTATTTACACTGTGGATGTTTAACATCATGATTTCACAGTCGACCCATTATAGATCCACCCAAACAAAAGCTAACATTGTTGATGCCAACATGAATGTGAGCTAAGAAAAGCTGTGCATGTTTTTTAAACACAGAACACTGTTGTAAGATTGATTCTGTTCATGTTCCCTTCATACTTGCGAATGAAAAAATGCACCAATGTTATAACCAATAACAGTTCTTAGTCAAATGAATCTATGATATATTTGTGAATTTTAAAAAGTCCTCAGAATGAAACACTAATAGAACATAAACTGGAGTCCATGAGTCGCTGGTCACTTGTATTTGTGTACCTCTCCTTCAGACTTGACTCCAACCACATGTCCGTCCTCCATCACGATGTCCTCCACCGGTTTGTTCAGCATGTACGTCCCACCGTAGATCGCACTCAACCTAATAAAAACAAGAAAATAAACACAAGAAACTTCATGACATTTTTTTTGTCTATACTTGCATTACTTACAAAGACAAGGCTAGAGGCTAAAGTCACACAATATTGGAATCTATACATTACTGTTGAGCTAAATCTGTCGAGCTAAACACAACATTGTGGGTATAACTGGCCTCAAACAGTGTGTTTTAATCACGGAACTAGGTCCTGGCTCTAAAACAGTTCAATAAACTAGTTTTCACATGTGTGGGGTTTTGGTCTGTCTGGAAGCCACCCTCACTCCAAACAACTCTCAGACCAGAGCGTCAGAGAGTGACCCACGGGGCTCTTTCCAATAAACAAAAGATAGACAACATGTTTTAGATCTGATGTGGTCTGATTTGTTCACCACATTTTCAACATTTTTTCTCGTCTGAAACAAGATGTATTATTTATTCATACTCCAGCTTTATTTTGTAATAGTTCAAATAGATGAACATTTTAAATAGTTTCTTCTTAGTTGACATATTTATAAAAATACATGCAGTCTTCATGAGTCCATATGAATGTTTTACGGGTCACATTAGCCCCACTGTCCTCACCGGGCGAACCCCTGTGGCAGCTCCCCCAGGCCGTACAGTGGGTAGAGGTAGGGGCTCTTTCCATATCGAGCCAGAGATTCACTGTACAGTTTGATGCGGTTGATTGTGTCCAGACACGGCTGGTCCAGGTAACTGAAAGAGAGGAAATACTATTACTGTGTCGAGAGCACAAACACTTTGCATAAAGTTTGCATTCCATATGTAATCTGACACATGCAGCTCTAGAAACAGTGGAGAAGTGCAGCGGCAGAAGTAAAAAAATTTATAATGTTAACTTACAACCACAAATGTTTAGCCAGTCTAACCCTTTCAGACTGTAACATTTTAGATATCCCATTTCCTGTTATGTATGAAATTATTTTTGTTTTTGACCAATGTTAGATTTTATTTATGTAAGCCCTATATCTATTTTTACTTTTATACCTTGTTTGCAAAAAATATTTTTGAAATTCGTTTTGAAATTTGTTTTTACATTAAAAAAATAATAATTCTGATTGAAAAATGCACTTACTCGTCTGTCCTGTAGAGGGCGAGGGCGTGTCCGGTGAAGTCGATGACGTCTTGTCCCAAGTCAAACTTCTTATACACATCCCGCATCGTTGTGGCTTTGGGGTCCACACTCTCAAAGGTTTTAGAGTCGTTCTCGTCAAAGTTTGCCACGAAAACCAAAAACTTTCTGAATCTGCGTTTCTCGAACATGCCCATCAGATCTGGAATGGGAGGAATACGAATGAGAAGAGGATTACAGACATTATCATTTTATTTGTTTGCCTTGTATTTTACTTAACAAAAATATTTCAGAAATGTGATTCAGGTCCAGGTCTGAGGCAAAAAAAATAATAACAACAATTCCTTGGTAGGGTAGACTCATGAAAGACAAACCACACTTCAGTGTGGAAGTGGTCTGAGGCAGGAACTTATACTTTCCTTTTGTTCCTCCAAAAGGAGAAGTAAACACAGAAACTGGCAAGGCATGTTGAAATCCCAGTCTCAAGTTACAGGGTACATAAATGTAGACGCTCTTATGACTTTATTATTATTGTTTACAAATATGTACCAAATAGTACCAAACCAATTCATTTTTCTAAAAACCGGTTGCCAAAAAGTATACAATGACAAATGCTTGATTCAAGTTGTTTCCATCTTGATTTGAGTGAATAAAGACAGAGCTACTAATGGGACACGAACAGAATGCACTGTAGCCATTTATTTTTCATTCCTCGTAAGAGTTGTCCCATTGCCAATTCTTGCTAAAAGACAGCAATTGTTTTGCATCCATAGAAATTCAAATGTTTATCCTGCATTCAGAAAAATTAAGCCGTATTTCTCGGCCTTAAATAGAGTCATATTCAAACTCCTGTCTTATGACCTGAAAGAGAAGCAGGACTCACTTGAAGCCAGCGCCTCAGTCTCAGTGGAGGGCACTTTGTAAATCTTTCCTCCTTTGTAAACAAAGCTTCCCTCCACCACCTTAAAGTCCAGGTACCGGGTCACTTCTGTGTACAGCAGCATCTTCACCAGCTGCCCTGTGGGGAAATGACAATAGTACTGTTAATAAAGGACCGTATATTTACAGTTTATTAACAGTACTGCTAATTCAAAGTAGTAGTAAACCTATAGTGTCCTGGTTTCACATACCGTTGGCCATGAGGAACTTAGGAATGAGGTCGACGTTCCAGTCCCGTCCTCGGCCCATGGACTCAGGCGGACTCTCTGGGATGTTGAAGCGTGTGAACAACTGCAAACAGAAAAAACAGGGGAGGGAAGTGTCCAGGGACAATCACTTAAAGAACAAATATTACACATTCATCTAGGTTTATGCTGCTATCCTTATGGAGGATTCTTGTGTATCAGACTGCTGTGGTGAAGAGGGAAAGGAAAGGCAAAGCTCTGCCCATGAAAGGACATGACAGTGCATAAAAGAGCTTGAAATTGGATACAGCAAGTCCCTTAGAAATGTAATGAAATATTGTAAAAACCCTTCCCTACAAACGCAATGCAAAAACCAATTTGGAGTTAAAACAGAAAAAGAACTCTGAGATAAAAAGAACAGTAAAATAAATCTGAGAAACAGAGCATTTTGTGAGAAGGGCAGGATAACGTGTGCTGTGTGCTCCTCTTTCCTACTGTTCTATAACTTGTGATTCAACACTGAAATTTCCCCACTGTGGGACGAATAAAGGATCTCTTAATCCCTCTTAATCTTAATCTTACATTTGCTCTTCCTTCCATTCATAGATACAATAAATCAATCTATATTAGAACAGTTTAATGAATTGTAGTACTCTCACATATATGTTGTGTGTATATAAGTACGTATCTACATATATCGCTCCTGTAAAAGCAGCAGTTCTCCTGGATTGATACAAATGCCTCATCCAACCCCCTGATACTTTCTGACACAGCACAAGCAGTGACAGAAGGCAGAGCCGGCAGTAAAGAGGCAGCAGCAGATGCACAGACAGCACTGGGGGCTGTAAAACTCTAAAAACTCTATTGATTGTGTGAACAGAGCAGTAAAAGAATGACCTCCTCCAGCGGTGTGATGGAAGAGCTCTCCCCTCCGTAGTACGGGTTCCTGTCCATGTGCAGCACCTTCTTCCCATTCACCGACATAATCCCAGACAGAATGCACTCCTGCCAACACATGTTTCAGTTTGATGAGTAGAATTAATTGAAAGACAAATGGACATATCTCAACTAAATAATCAATGAAGCAGAAAATCGACAATAGAATAAAAGCAATTTAATCCTGAAGAGCAACTGACTAGAATTGACCCACTGTAGCACTCATCTATCTTGAACTTTAATTAATGAAAAGGATTGTCTTGTATGGATTTTGGAGCATATTATCTGTCAATATTGTAAAATCTGTTGCAAGGACAGACTATACTACAGCAATCTGATCTAAAGTGTTCTTCTTAATGTCATTTTCCCCACAAATTGAGTTCTACGTGATAAATGTAAAATTTGTCATATTTTATTTCATGTTCTCTGAGAATTGTCAACATAATACTTCTTATTACAAACAACCTTTATGAGTTTTATGTATTGGGTTTTTTTGTATGCACTCAGAAATGTCTAGTAAGTAAGTCATTTGAAGTCTGACTGGATAAAAAAAATGTCTGCAATGTACGAGGCGTTTTCAACCCTGTGTGACCATTACATTTTTAATTATTCACACTTAAACGGAGTGAACAGTGGTTGGCGAATACAAGATTTTTACTTTCGAAGAGAAAACGAGCTCAGTCGGTTTTTACATAATCTATTTCGCATACAAAATTATTATTGATTACTTGTGGGGTAAGGTAATAGGACTACAGACCCTCCCAGAATGGTCAAGAGAACCTGCTACTGTTCTCTTGTAATAAAATAGACTGAGTCAGGTCTGATCCTTGCACTTTGAGTAAATCCTACACTGAACTGGACTCAAGGATTATCTGTTCAGAAATGTTATGTTTCACCTGCATCCTATCTCTGCCCATTAATTGCTCCAAAGGTAATTTTTATGATTAAAAACATGTCAGGGTGCGGCATATCAGTCCAGCAGTTTTGAACAGGGAGTATCAAATAATTGTCTTTTGCACTAAATGCATTCCGTTTGTATGCTTGCATGATGAGTTTTTGTTAATGTTTAAGACCTTCATCTCGGCGCTAATATACAGTATCTGCATACATGTGTGTAACTGGGTCATAGCTTCCTTAGTAGCATGATTGATAATAAACATATTATCTCTAAAATAAAGATAATAAAAGTAGTATTAACAGTATTAGCAATGACTATACTTAAGGGAGTCTTCAAGATGATTAATTGTCCTGTGTTAGTTTTGTTGCTTTTTATCTGGATTTTAAAAATGTCTTTATGTTTACTAAGCGTATTCATGATAAAAATCTGTTATTACCTTCATTACAGCTTTACTCATACGTCATTCGATTAGTCACAAACTCTGAGACTGAGATTAGTTGAAGACATGACTAAAAGAGTAGGGTGTGTAAACAAATGGCCAGTGCGCATGGGTAAAATCATAATTCTATCACACTACAGTACTTGCATTGTTTATGGCACAGTAATGAAGAAAGCTTCCATCTACACAGCTATTCTGTTACATCATGGCTTCATTTGTTGGTAAATACTGCTGTTATTAAGCATTGAGCACATCTTATCTTAGAATACATACATGGAGTAATGCAATGTAATATATAACAGATGGTGAGCACATGTAGAAAAATACGGTTACTTAAAAATGTTTTAACATGGCAATTCAGCTTCAAAATGCAACATAATTTGTTTAGGACAAAACAGCACATTATGGTTTAAACCTGTGTACTTCTGCTGCCCATCTCTGATTAGTGTAAGATAGATCTAATACGTATAGTCAGACAGACAATTACATACAGATAGATATAGATATAAATCCTGAGTCTGCAATATATAATTTATTCAGCATGAAATCGTGGGACCCTGTGATCTCTACCCTTATAGTCCATGGTTGCCCATCCCCAACAGATGGATACTACTCTGTCTGAGCCATATCTGCACAAGTTCCAAAAATCCATTTAATGTTGGCGACTCCATATTGAGTAACTAATCGCTTCTCCACAGCACCGCTCCCATCCCATCACTGGGTATAGGAGGAAATTGTAGTGTGCTGTCATTGAATGGAGCCGTGTCACAGGCCTGCACCGTCACTAGGCCTATACACCCGCTGCAATGGGGTTACGCCTTGAAGATGCTACTGTCTTTACGCACGCCGCTGTATCACCTCCAACCCACAGAAACACGCCGATGGGCTGTTTAAATGATTGGAATGAAAGTTTCAAGTGGAATGCGTTGCCAGAAACACAAAGCGTGCACTATTAGTTATGCGCCAGAACGGAATGGATAGTTTGAGGCGTGGAACGAGTCGCGAATGTCCTTTGATACTGACTTACCGTGAGGCCTGTGCCCAAAACAATCACATCATATTCCTCATCCATGGTGTAAGGTGTACAGCAGCGCCTCTCCGGCTCGCCCTGTTTCGGGAATATGAATAGAAGGCTGCAGAAAAAAGAAGGAAGGAAGGGAGGATACTATGCCGCTGGATAGAAGACAGATCCAGGCACCGTTCGCTCTGTTTCTATCCCAAAGCAACAATTCTGAATCTTTGAGCCAAATTGACAGCAGGCTTAAGTATTCCTAAGAACTGGACAAAATGTGATGTGGCCACACCGCTACACTGTCACCGGCGAGGACAAGAAAAGATGGCCCTGGTCGTGCCGTGATGTGTCCCTGCGCGTCTGCAAATAGTGCGCATCCCGTATGGTTTCGACTGCGCATGCGACATCTGGGGAATTGGAGCTGCACTGAGATGGCTGCAGCCAGATGACCCTTTTTCGACTGCGGGTCACTGTGGTGCTGAATCCTCGACAATTTTATCCCATAGATGACTTCTTAAACAAACAAAAATACATATTTGCATAGCTCTATATAATACACTTTAAATTTAGGGTTCCATTTCGAGGATTAAATATGATATAGATAATTTAGATTGATGAGCTTTTTATAGTTTATTAAGGTAAAGGTAAAGGTACACTTCACCAATCCCCTCCTGTTCTGTAACCTGTGATGCAACCATAGACTGTGAGATGCAACACAAAAAATTCCCCACGATGGGACGAATCTCTTTCTCAGGCCTTCACAAATAATCTCAAACGAATATAAACAAAAGCGTAAATGAGAACGTTCCTCTCGCAGCAGTCCTAGATGTGCAGCTTCGCCTGTACAGATTTACAGTGCTGACACAATAGGTCAGTGCACATCCCTCTTCTTCACTGTAACATGAAACTCCTGCTGCTATTGTGTTACCCCAGATGATTATGTGCGCAATGACAACTTTATATGACTGTTTTGGCACATACAGCTTTGCTTTTGCTGCTGGTTATGCATCTGAGGACAGGATATGTCTGTATTTTATTTCCCATGCCTCTTTTTGCATTGTAGGCGCAGAAAGTCATATGAGTGCGGTATCCATCCGCCAGCACCACAGCTGTGATGAAGCCATAGGGAGTAGCTTTCACTGACTGAGCGCTCCATTTTAATACAATGCCCCTGGTTTGCCTTCACAGACGACTCACATATCAATAGGCCTAATGTTTCATATTTGTTGACGGATTTAACAAGTGTGTATGTAATGGTTTCGGGTGCATAGAACAGACCAGGGGGTATCAGCACCATGGACAGCTTCCAGGTGAACACCTTATGACAAATAGTAAAATGCAAAATTTTACACTGGATGTATCTACTTTTCTCTCAACTTGTTATGATTTAGCTATATTTATATCCAGGCACGCTTACAACTATACTTGCATTAGATGTTATTATAGAACAAGGTGTGTTTGCTAACAAGCTAACAAGTCATAAGTCACAAGACGTAGTTTGCTGTTTATATCCGTTTACCAATGAGGTTTCACATTGTCAAAACGTTCTATTCTGAAATAACAATAATAATCTCAGTTCATCAAGTGACACAAAAAATTTAGCGAAAATCCATAATTCAAGTCCTTCCCAAATAATGCTGAAATGTATTATAAGAGATAAACTAATCTATTGTTACAAATTCATTCCTATTAAGATAATTGGTCTTCTACATACTTAAAGCATCCAGTTTACTTTTTTGTCCAAATATTATTTTATCCAGCAAGATATAGTATAGCTACATTTGCTTTTATTGGTTGTAGTATATGTCAAGTAAGAATTCCTTTATTCGTCCCACAGTGGGAAAATTTCGTAGTGGCTTTTAATAAATACATACAAATAATAACAATAAGGCAAAAAAGGAAAAACAAGCTGTACCAAAAGCAAATCACACCAATTTCGTGTTGTTTTGACCAATTGGAGAGATATATCTGTGTCACTGCATTTCTTATGGTTGTTTAGCATGACAAAAGTAAAAACAGGTGTCTTTATTATAAAGATAAATGTATGTTATTATTATTATTATTATTAATAAATAAAAGAATAATAGCAAAATAATAGCTATAATTATTAATATGTTCATCATTATCCTAATTATTTTTTCAATATTAATATAACTATATCTATTTCTCTTCTTCAAGATAGAACCTTGAGATGAGCCATCTCTTTTTCAAGGGAGTCCTATGTAATTATCATTCTTGTTATTATTATTATCATAGCTCCATGGGTCCTGTAGGTCCTGTATTCATTTGTTACACAGGAAGCAAAGCACACATGACTGTCAGCTGATTTGAACCACGTGACACACACACACCTCAATGCGGAAAAAGTTTGTAGAAAATGGCTCAGTGTTCCGCGAAATCATCTTTTATTCTGTGTTTTTGCATATTCTGGAGCACGGGGGCTTCGGAGACGCATGTGCCATTGTTGGTCTGGTCTTCACACAGGTAAATGTTTCTTTAGTTTGGAACGTGTCTGTGGATCAGACTGCTGGACAGATGTGACGTGCTAATGCTAACAGCTAGCCTCCATGTAAAAGTTGACAAACGCCAACAAACTTACCGTATGTTGGCGTTAATCGTGTGTTTAAGTGTTTTATTCCTTCAAACTTGGATCATCTTTTAAGAACAGGCAATAACCTGATAGAATACATCCAAAACATAAATGTTTTATCCAAACATTTATGTATTATGGTTTAATTTTAGGGAATGAGAAAATAGATATTCCCCAAAAGTTTTTATTCCAATAACCAAAGTGGTGCTTTCTATATAATTCCCTCCATACAATGAATCAACCTTAGCGGAGTTGTAATGAAACTTTTTTGGAAACAATGCTGTTCAAAAGTTTTGGATTCGAAGTGTCCCTATTTTTGTAATAATTACATTGGTAAATTGTGTTAGATTAGTAAGATTCATTGGGATCTGGGTAATGTTAGCTTTTATGTGTATTGCAAGCTTATTATCAGTCTATTTAGTGAATCTTAAAAGCCCCATCATTTAACATTCTAACTTCTTGCACAAGTAATCCCTACTTCTCCGATAATGTAGTGTATTTAATACTTCACTGCATCTATTCATTGTATTATGTGTTTTCCTAGTTTGCCACCTGTGTCTCCTCCTGCTGAAGGACACATCACTTCTCATGGTGAACTTGGCTTGTTCCTCAGTGCTGCTCTGAGCTCTGGCTCTCACACAGTCCTGTTGTTTCTGCAGGAAAAGGTCAGTGCATGTGCAGAATCATTTGGGATGAGCATTTGCAAACCAAGAACAATGTAATGCAGCCAGTTCCAGTACAGTTAATTTACTATGACTGGTTGGACAAATTGAATTTCATGCTACAAAATCGTATGATTTTTCTATGACCAAAAGAAGTTTCCCTGTTACATGCCATGCTGTATATTTTAATAGTCGTCTTCTAAGACTTATATTTTATTATTATGAGGAAATGTCTATGTCTTTCAGAGCTATTCTTACCCTGGTGTGACAAAGTGTTGGCATGACTTCCCCATTTTCACAGTTCCCCTTCAAAATCCTTTAACATCTGTTGGAGCCATATGTTGTAACATTTTTCCAAAATGTAGAAAACTAGGGGTTTTTTGTTGTTGCGTTTTTGTTGTTGTTTCAAGCTGATATGCTGAAATGATACTTTATTGACATTATGGTATTTGGTACAGTATATACTAGATATTAATGTCATTGTTTTTTTAATGTTATTTGTAATGTAAATATTTTTTAACAGTTGAGCCAAGATGACTTCACACTTTATGGCGGTGTCTATGGAAACAAAGAAGACAGTGCCTTTAAAAACTTGGAGGTAATCTTAAATATGTTGTTCAGGACAGGTGTACATGTGAAAACTAATGATGTACTCAGGTGTTTGGGACCTTTTCACACTGTTAATGCCTTCATGCACATTCTGAAAGCCAGATTTATTTAAAACACATTTGTCTCGATCTACTATATTATTTATCTAACATCGTTTCTATGAAGACCTGTGACGGGGCTGCACAGCTTGCCCTAGTAGTGTATTGGTATTGAGAGCACCACACTGCGATGCGCGCTCCTTTCCCCTGGGGTTTGCGTTACGCGCGCACTAAACACAGCAGCGTTATACAAACATATTACTCAGGGCTAGTTCTTCATCTGTGGGGAGTTTGAGTGAGTGTGGTGAGGTCTCGGGTGCACACTGGGTCTCACCGTCGCTCTACTCACCGTTCGCATGTGCGCGCGTGTCGCCCGTGCGCGCGTGTCGCCCGTGGGTTGACCAAGCAGAGGCGCACACACACATTTTAAGTGTTGGGGAGCGTCATGTGATCTTCATTTCATGTTGTGTGTTTCTTTTGACTGTAAAGGGGGATTATTCAATGTGGGAGTGATTCCCTTGCTTTACTGTATAGTGGGGGACTATTTCTATAGTATTGCTTTGGGGGTAAATGGACTGTAAAGTCAGTTAATGTGTTTTGTGATTGTGAAACGCCCAGAGGAGAGGCTTGGGCTTTAAGAGCAGGACTGGGCTGGCCTGCTCAGGTTAGTTCACTCTTGGTTGCAGAGAAGGCAACATCTGAGAACCTGAGATGAAAAATACGCCTACACCTTGTAAATATTGCACTTTATTGCACTGGGAGAATATTGGAAATAATAAATCACTGTGAAAAGTGTATTTATGACTGTGCCATTGTTTTTGGAAAAGACCCCACAACAAGACCATAAAATGTTTTTAAGCTGCACAGAATGGAGCATTGTTAGATTGTTGTTGTACAGACGAAGTGATGAGCATTGTAATACAGTCAATGTGATGTGTGACAGAAATGAACTAATCATTCTACAAAAACGAAATAAACATTGTTTTAGTGCCGAGAGTACTTTTGAATCACATCTGAAATTGAGAAAAGAATTCAGAATTCAAGAATAAAAGAATATGTGAATATCTAACCCAGCCTCAATGTTATTATTCTCAACCTTCTCTGTCCAGGCTGCCCTTCAGTCTCACTCCGCAGTGTTCCCAGCTGTGGAGTGCTCGCGCTCGTCCTCTGTGCCTGTGATTCTGGAGCAGGAGCTTGGGGTGGAGGCGCTGCTCCTTACTCCAGACGCTTTGGAGAATCTCAAACTTGATGCGACTGTGAGCAACCTGCTGCTCATCAGTTTACCATACTGCCATCAGAGCCAACTCTGCAGAGAAGAGCTGAGGAGAAACGGTGAGGGTCATTTTTCTTGTCTTATATATTTTGAGCAGATCAAATCCTGTTGAGTAAGTCATTATAACTTTCTTTCGGCATTGTTCTCTCTGGTTTAGATGAAGTCATCGGACGTGTGTTGAAAGCCCTGGAGGCCAAAAATGTTCCTTATACAGCCATATTTACCGGACTACAGCCATCACGTGTAAGATTTTATTTTTATTTTTTTTTAAGGATTTTCTTTCTCTTTTTTTTTCTTTTTTTCCCCCTAAATGCTTATTGGACTCTAGGACTGCAGCAATTGGGTTAACTATCTGCAACCAAACAAACATAATTGTAAATGTTAACTCCATTACATGGCTTGTTCTGCTGTAATTTTAAAGTATTGTGGTCTGTGTGACTTGTGTGCAGTCTCATAATCTCATTCTGACTCGCACGTAAGCAGCTATAAAACAAACAACAACACAACTCAAAGCTCCAAGCAAACGGAAAGATATAATTAAGAATTCAGCTACTTTATCCAATTGTCACCATTATATGACTCAATTTCTTATGACCTCTATCAGGAGTAGACTTGTCTTTATTGTTTATTGTTTTATAGAAATAGATTACTGGATGGAAAAGACCACCAATCTAAACTTTTCACGCTCTGTCTCTTCAGATGATCGCAGAGTCCTCTTTCCCTGCTCCGGTGGGTCGCTCTCTGCTGCAGTCTCCGGCCCCGCCCCCTGCTGTTCGTGCTCCTATCATGTTTAACTCATCTGGGAACCCCTGCATCATGATGTGGGCTCAGAACATTAACGTCAGCTTCACTGAGACTGGGGAGGACTGGACCGATCTCTCCACCCAAACCCCTGATGTGACTGGATCTCTCTGCAACGGGTCCAACTCAGTGTAAGAGCAGGGTGCACTGGTCTATGGTGGTCCAACGTAGTGGAAAAACAACCAAGATTAGGACATGAATTAGACTTCCCATCTCTGTGTGGAGTGAGAGGACTAATGCCCACAACAATTGTAAAGCGCTTTGTGACTCTGGTCTGTGAAAGGCGCTATATGAATAAATATGACTTACTACTTACAAGACCGAGACGTGAAAGTCCATAAAAAAACACTTATCGCTTCTAACTGTTGTGTTTTGTGTTGAAACAGACTCGTCCTGAACTATAATGCAGGCATCACTCTGAGGTGAGTCCAACAACAATCACCAGATTCTTTAAGCTGGGGTATCTAAGTTTCAAACCACATAAATGTATCTAAATGTGTCTAAATATATAATAAATTCCCTCTTGCTCTCTTGATTCTATCACTAGTTTTCACTTTCATTCATTTTTGCCTTCTGTCACATCTTCAGATCAGCTTTTACAGACAGAAAAGTGAAATCGAGAGAACCACCCTCACTCGGTGAATTACTTCTCGTCCCAAAGCATCAAATAATTACTCACAGGGATTTTTCTTACATTATGCAAAAGACATATTTTCTAATGAGAGTTACTCTTCTAATGTTACTTTTACCAGACTTAAATGTTAACTGTGTCAATGGTATTTGTTTGTTCCATCAGCTTCTTCATGAGCCAGCGCTTCTTCCCGGTCTC
>JAPMNZ010964793.1:0-12209 GCA_029875035.1 Pomatoschistus microps | reverse complement strand
TGCATAAACTCACCTTGTCATCACCTCACCTCACCCCTCTTTTGATCCATACGGCCAAATCTATATCTGTCCCCTATACAGAAGGAACCGCCGTTTGTGTGTGTGTGTGTGTGTGTGTGTGTGTGTGTGTGCGCGTCCACTGTGCGCCTGTTTTAGACCAACAGCAGCTGTAGGCAAGCCCCCCCCCACCCACCCACCCCTGAGTTTCAAAGGCAAAGCTGCATGAATAAGGTTATATAACTAGGGAGTAGTTGGGACCGAGTCGAGATGTCTGTGCGTACACAACTCCCCAAAGCGTTCAACCACTACCTTCACGTTATTTCTTTCACTCCTTATCACATTTCCACTTTTGCGGCTCACTTTTTTTTTGAGGCTATGTTTTTCTAGTCTCCCATGTTATTTTGGCTCTTGGCGCACGGCCCTGGTTTCCACTGGGCAGATTCTTATACTGTCACACGCATAGCATTAAGAGTAGTGGTTACAATTGTGAGACTTTAAAATACAATACCAGGAATGCTTGTCCTTTCCAGTGAATTGTCCCGGATGGTTCAGCGTTTAATGAATGCTCCTAAGGGAAAACCGATGCTTTTGCCTTCTGTTTTGTTTTTGTTTTTCTCCACATTAATCACAGCGTTACCCCATTTGCACCCTGAGCTGAAATGGTTCTGCACAGTTTAATCTAATTTTGTTCTGTCACATCTCACAAACGTTTAATCATATTTTACATGTTGTTTTGTTCCATGTGTTTCTGTCTGAACACTGTTTTTAAGCATATTCTGGCTCTGGTTCCTGTGGGTATAAGAATGTTGGGCATGGTCACTATTTTGTCCTCATGGGGGTTCAGGCTGTTCACACATGGCTTACACAGAGCGACTTGGATTTAGTCGCCACGGAGCACTTTTACACGTCTCTGCATCTGTAATATAGAGATGTTAAAACATTTCAGGTTTCCAATGTTATTTTTATTTTATTTATGTTTGTTTTTATTCAATGTTTTGGTATTATCATAAAATTAATGAGAATTTAATGCACATGTAAATAATGGTCTTTAAATTGTCCTAAATGTCATATGCGATTAAAAGTATGAGTATATGAGTGTTTCTTATGAGGACCTCAGCAGTGGACCAGTCTGTGCAGGAGGCCACACTATCATCATGAAGTAAAGTTTAAATACTGAATGTGTAGTCCTTGTCTTGTCTTTTCGCTGGTGGTGGGATGTAAACATGTTCAAAATACTGAGTCAGGCCAGTGATGATCACAACAAATTGAGTGTGGTAATCCTAAACTTCCCTTTTAGACTCAATTGATGAGAAGGGATTTCAAGACTGAGCTGTAGTTGCAGAATATATGAAAATATGTAAATGTCACATGATGAAGGATTTCTCCAGAACTATATTGGGGCCCAATTCCAGATGTTGATGCTCTGCTTGATCAGGACCAGAGCTGGAGGATTATATCTATTGTACATATTTTTCGTGGTATGGGAGACCTACGCCAATGCCAGAACATGCAAACTCCACTCATAGGCTCTGTTCTGACCAGGATTTGAACCCACAACCACCTAGTTGAGAAGTGAGTGCTAACAACTCTAATCTATTGAAATAATTGAACGATAAATTATTACAGCTGTTTTGAGTTACCGTTCTAGTCGTCAGCTTCATTTCACAATAGTTACCATCAAACAAAGGGTGTTTGATTTTGTTTTTGCGAAAATCCTGTATTTCAACTCTACAAGTTATTGTGGATTGTAATCACCCAAGTATTCAGAATACCATGACTGTCTGCTCTGGAGAGTAGCTGCAGTGACAGACTTATCCACCCGCGCCGTGTGATGAAGAGGTTCTGCAGGGTTTCCCTTCCTGCTGAGCCGGAACATGTCATCCCATCTGTGAATAGTATACACTGCAATCATGTGCAATACTGACATTTTAGAATGTCCATTGAATGAGTATCACTCATCATCCTGACAGATATGTATATAAATTTAACATATATGTAGAGCGAGAGAGACGGATAAATAGATTGATATTGTTCTCTTATCTTATTTTAATACAGTGCCCTAAACCACCTGAAGGATGCTGGTCCAATTCCTGTGTAGGTCTTTTCTCTGTGAAGTTTGTGTCGGGAGGGTTTCCCTCAAGGCGCTCCGGTTTCCTCCCCTTCACAAAACATGCACCTAAGAGCCGAGCCTCAACATCTGGAGACGGGTCCCTGGGTGGCCATAAGGCGGTATTGAATGGGTCAAACGCAGAGGACATCGTTCCAACTTTGGGGACAGTAAAAAAGGCCGAACCAGGCCGAATCAGTGAATACCACCTCCTCATTTTACACACACCTCCACATTTTAGCCCCACCCATTAAACCAACATCTTAAGAAAGAGTACACAGTCTCTGATGACCAGTGTCCACAGACCTGGGATCAGTCATTTTTTCCATTATGATTTGGCTCAGGACTGGACTCGCGGCATCTAAAGCGCGGCATTCCTCACTCCTGTGGGGGACTTGGCTCTGACCTCAGCCCATGTCCAAATAAGTCTGGTTAAAGCGGAGCCAAACGAAGCCCACCTGCTCCCAGCCGTTAGAGACAGTGCTGGATGGAGGCGTGCATCTAGGCCGAGCTGTCACTGAGTCAGCCCCCCCACCCTGACGTCTGAATAGCTCTATTTGAGGACTGTAATCAATAGTGTCTATGGCGATACTTCTACGCAAGAGACATGATCGCTTCAATCAAAGAGCACCGCTTCAGGAAAGTCAGACTTCTGTGTGGCTCGAGTGTCCGGGCAGAGACAACTCAACGCCATAAATCCTCTCTGTTTTATGTGTGTTTATAAACAAGCACTTGATACTTATAGGGGGGAGCATATAGACTACTGAGCTATGGGGCCCCTTAAAGCCCGTATGACAGGAGAGACTGTTCATTTCTCTCTTGAATGAATGTTTCAAGGGGACATAACCTGGTTCTGTTCGCTCTGATATGATGACCTATGACCCCCATGGTTCTTTTCAAATGTATGGTTCACATGAAAGGTTTAGAGGTAAAACTAGACAGGGCTGCCAAACTCCTTTAGTTTGGGAATGAAAGTAAATACAAAGTTTACTCAGTGGAAATTTAGTTTGAAGTTTGTCTCTTGCATCTGTGGATATTTTGAAGATATATTTTAACATTATGGAAGTATTTGGTCAGAAGGATCATCATCATCTATGGTATCTATGAGTTTGGATGTAATTTTCTGGTAGATTCTTCTGAACAGTTTGATGGATTGCACCAATTGTTTGGGTATTTCCTTTCTAAAGCAGTCTCCTGAACATTTGGTTTAAAATGATGTATAACATGCCATGGTACCTATTACCATCAATGCTGTAAGTCAGATAATCCTTGAAATATGCAGTCCTGTAATAGAACACATCCATGCCCCAAAACAGGTGGATCCTGTAAACATCATGGATACAGAACAAAGACAATTGCTTGTGAAAAGAAAACCCGAAAGAGAGGCTCTGTGTTGGTAGTTAGAGGACTGCGGGGAGAGCAATGGTGGCGTACAAATGAGCTTAAAAACTCAAACATGCACGAGCTGCGCAAAAAACAGCCATGTGTTTAAGCGGGGAGGGGGAGGCAAGGGAAACTAAGACATGGCCAAAAGCTGAGAATTTTTTTTCAGGTTATGTCCCCTTTAAACTGCTTTACTAATTGCCGATGACATCACAGGTATTACAGCATCCATTGCTTTTTTTTAGCTTCAACATTTAGTCACAAAACAGTCACTTGACTGAATGAAACTGCTATAATAATCACCAGCGGCTGGGTTTGTCTCCTTCACAGCACCTCTTTAACCCTTCACACGTTTCTAACCTTTACATTTACACACGTTTGTAGCAGAAGAAACACAAAAACAAAGTGGACAGCAAATATGTTTATTTGTGTGTAAAAATGATGCATTTTGCATCCTATCAGGGACAAGTGTGAGACTTTGGTAGAAATATCTTGTTTACAAATGTAACATTACTTTTATACTGTTTTCAAAATCACTTTTGAGAAAAAACGATTTACAATAAAAGGAGAAACTATAATATACTGAACAGAAATTAAAAAGATCAAAATGCAGTTGCTGAAATAAATATTGCACACTAAAATGTTTAGTTCTGTTGCATTATCCTTATGTAGTAAAAAATAGTTACAAAAAGGCATATGTGGTTAACAAAGTACAGTCGAACTGAAGCTACTTCTCTCAGGCCAGTGAAGACGGCGACTTTTCAAACTTTATCCCAGTGTTGCTCAAACTCACGTTCACATCGTACTAGATCGAATGGTACTTCATGAGAATATCCAACAAACATATTAGAATCTTTACAACTAATATTTCCTCCTAAACTAAACTGCTTTGCACTTTCCAGCAAGATGAATCACTGTAGTAAAAGTGAAAAGTTACATAAAGTGCAGGAGACTTGATAAATGCACTGGGGCCGACTTCAGTCCTCACACACAAAAGAAATACTTAAAAACAAAATGTCCCTTTAGAGTAACGTCCCTGATCTTGTGTTTTCCCTTTTGAACCTCTCACAGTTTTGGTGCCGAACACTGAAGTGGAAAGTTCTATTTTGATCTGACTGAAGAGACAGAGGCAACAACAACAATACTGCCAACACAGCGCAGGCCATGACTACATTCATGTTGTTAGTAAAGGGACTGGTGAGAAGTGCAAATCTTCTACAAAAAATAAAACATTAAAAAAGAATGAATTTTAAAATGAAACATGGTAAACATACATATCATGAGCTATATTAGGATGATGCTTTTTTCTGAAATCAGTGCCAACTACAGAGACCAAAACGTCATATTTACATGGTAAAAAAAAAACAATATCGATGACAACAATATTACACAACTCCCTCATAAAAATCAAACCAGGTTTCTATATAAGTAAACTATTCAAAGCACAACAACGCAGTTTCCTCTCACAGAGAGCGCTCACATCGTTGTTTCGACAACAGTTGGGGGCTTCATGAGGCCATTGTTCCCGTTCAGAGGCTGCGTCAGCTCCGCACACTTCACGTTGTATTCTTTGGGCCGAGAGCTCACGCCCGACTTGGCTGGAGCCGCCACCGCTTTGATCCTCTGCAACAAACACGTGTTATTAAAGTTCTGTCGCTCTGTAAAGTTAGTTCAACTTTCTGTCTGGAATATTCCACCAACAGTTAGCAGTCGCCATGGAAACTATCAAGTCCTGCTGCCAAACAAAGTGCCTTTCTGGTGCCCCTGAAAAGGACCTAGCAACTGCACTAAACTATTGGTTCTCATGGTACCCTGAAAAGGACCTAGCAACTGCACTAAACTAATGGTTCTCATGGTAAAGGGTAAAGATCTCATTCGGCCACAGCCTCAAGGCGCTCAAGAGAAGTCCAAATCCATCTGAAGAGTCCAAGGACCACATGTTTGGATCAGAACTCTCACAACGGCTCATGTTTTCCATACTCCCTCTGCTCTGTGCCGTGAACGAAACGGTCTCCACACGGGACAAAGAACAGTTCTGTCATCGTATTCACATTTGTATTACACACATGTATTGCACACATGTATTGCACACATGTATTACACACATGTATTACACACATGTATTACACACATGTATTACACACATGTATTACACACATGTATTACAACACATGTATTGCACACATGTATTACACACATGTATTACACACATGTATTACAACATATGTATTGCACACATGTATTGCACACATGTATTGCACACATGTATTGCACACATGTATTGCACACATGTATTACACACATGTATTGCACACATGTATTGAACACATGTATTGCACACATGCATTGCACACATGCATTACACACATGTATTACACACATGTATTGCACACATGTATTACAAACATGTATTGCACACATGTACTGCACACATGTAGCATGCAGCTCTGAGAGGCATTTTTAAGAGCTGAGAAGAAGCCAGAGATCAGGTTTCATAAAGATTAAATATGTATTCGGCATTTCATTTTGTGAAATGTGGAACAGTGTCTCAAGATGGATTTTACTTATAAATATTAAATTATGTCATGTCATTTTCTTCCCCGCTGTTAATCCATTTCTGGGTTGTGGGGGTGGCAATCAGAGGTGCCTCCCAAGCCTCAAAGCACCAGTCCCTCTGATCCTCCTGCAGGTGGTGGGTCCACAGGATGAATATTAGATTATGAGTAAAGAAACAAGACACTCCTCTCTAGAAGAAGAGAAACCCCCGGAAAGCCGCATTAAACCACATTATTTACAACTTGATTTGATTTGGAGGAAATCAGCTGTTTTAGAGAGAACACTGCTCATATTGTGTCACACAGGAAGTTCCAGCATTAAATTCAAAATACGTCTTGTAAGAGTCAAATTAAATGAAATGCATCGTCACGTGGCTTCACCTCAATCAGGGATCCGTTGGACTGCAGGATCTTGATGACCATGACGAGGGGGATGCAGATCATGGAGGTGAGGGCCAAAAACCAGCCCAGACCAACGGCCCAGTCCGGATACGAGTAGATTTTATTGTACGTCAGGGGCTTGTACTTGACCAGTGAAAAGATAAAGCAGCCCTGAAAGACAGACCGGGATGAGCACGACAGGTTCATCCTTTTTAAGTAAAAAACAAAAGGATATGTTAATGGCATTAGTGTCGCACCATGCAGAGAACAGGAGTGATAATGGTCCAACTCCACTTCATCCACGGGTTTGGCCTGTAGCCAATCATATCCTCTACAGCATCATAGAAATTATCTGCTCCTGTAAGACACACAGAGCCAAACATGTTGAATATTATGATTTCCGAGTCTTCTCCACAGACAGTAGTGTTAACAAGACGTGTGTTGTGTGCTGATGTAAAGAACTGTTTTCACTTCCCTTGACACGGCCACAAAAACATTAAAACTAATTTAGTACTAACATCAAGCAGGTCAAAAAACGTCTTTGTTTAGCACAGTTTAGGTTGTGTTTCTGTGGGATCATTACTTTAACTAACAACACAGACCTGAATTTGAATGAGGCCTTTCCACTTACCATAAACCCAGGCTACAGCAATACATTCAAAGAATGCGACCCACAAAAGGCACACACCGCTGGCTGCATAGTAGTCGAAGAGTTGAAACACGTACATGCCACCCTGAAACACAGGGGATTCATTATATGTGACTGGAAAACAAAGACCTGGCCAGAGGTGATAAAGGAGAGTGTTGTGGGGACTTCAGAGCAGGAGAACTCTGGCTGTCTCCCAACAGTTCAACAGGTGCAGACTTTTAAAGTTAACAAATGGAAAAGCACATGAGTGAACTTTAAATCACCACATACAATAGGGCAGAGGCCTCATCTAGTCAGAAAACATCGAGTTTGGTGAAGCTGGTTCTAACCAAATGTTTTGGAAATCAAGACAGAACTTACCTTTGTAACCATTGCAAGTCCCAAGAGATAGCTTATAGAACACAACACAGCTATGAAGATTTCTCTTCGGTATCCCTTCCTTAGGAAGGACGGATACAGATCCACTATTGAGGTGATCTGTCCTTCCACTTCAACAAACTGTGGGTCAAAGGAAAAGGATTTGTAAAAGAAATCAATGCCCTGGTGTTTGTTCTGCGTTTACATCTGCAGGTCGATGATCACAGAAAGAGAGCTTTGTTCTTTATCAAACTAGAGCAGAATAAACCGCCTGTTTCCCTCAGTGTGTGCAGAACAAAACAGAGAATCACTGTGCACATGTGCAGGGACAAGCATATGCTTATATTCTCCCAGAACATGAGTCTTTGTGCAATAACATACAAGCGACAGGCTTCAGGGCGAGGATGAGCATAGCATACAGTCATTAAGATTCATAGAAAAGCCCACACACAACACTGACACAGTTTCTATTCAGAAAACAGCCCGAGTATTTACATGCGCTCAGTTTTAGAGCTTTTGACCCGTAGCCACTCGTGTGCTGGGGTACAATTACACTTTGAGCATGAAATATGAGCTCAGTGGTAAATCCCCAGGGCTTACTCTAGTGTTATGTCTGCAAGTCTAACTACTCGTCTTAATCAGAGCTAGATGTGGCTGTTCGATAAGCCTTGAACAAGAGCCGTGATTGGAATTATTGATCACTAGTAAACAGCAGCATGTGCATTTGGCAGCTTCTAGACAGCTCTAATTACCAAGAGATAAATATCCCAGTGGAACAGGCCGCATCGTCTCTCCATCAACACCTCAGATGTACCAAAATGAAACCCACCTGGCTGTCGAGGCCAAGGAGAAGCAGCATGATGAAGAACAGGATGGCCCACAGTGTTGGCATCGGCATCATGGTCACAGCTTTAGGATATGCAATAAAAGCCAAACCGGGACCTGCAGAAGAGCAAAAGACAACAAACAACATTATTCATTTCATCCAAAGTCTGCTTGGACGAAGTAATCTATATTTTAACGAGGTTTAACTCTAATTTGTGTCTTTCAGAGCCAAAAAACACAATCTCAGCAAGCACATTTTGAACATATACGTACACACCAGGACATTTCTGGTGCTTCGATGTTGGACATTATTTCTTATGAAAACAGACTGAAGGAATACATGGGTCTGGGTCCAGGACGGTCACATTCAAAATCTAACAATATGAAATCTGAACCTTATTGGTCAATACTGAGTCTTATCTTAACAATTAAAAGACAAGAGAAAAAGCAGCTTCAATTCGAAAGAGATGAAGCAAAAACAGGATCAAAGCAGAGTCCAGCTCAGGTCCACAGCTCTGAACAAACTTAAATCTTGCTGGTGTCCAAGAGAGCTACTGTGAAAAAGACAACCAATTTTGTAGACATGGTTTTACAGTATTATAATCATCATCACGAGTCCCAATCCCACAGTCGCTTACATTTTTGTGGCTTTCATTCAAGGAGTGTGCATGTGCCGATACTTTTTTAAAACTCAGATCTACTGCTTCTCTTTTGAGTTCCCAATTTAGCTCAGCAGCAGCACCCACCACCACTGCTGCCGTCACCTCGTACCTGACTCTGCCACATCGGCAATGTCCACCCCTTGCTCTTGTGCCATGAAGCCCAGGACGGAAAATATTGCGAAGCCAGACACAAAGCTGGTACCGCTGTTGAGGCCTCCCAGCAGCAAACAGTCCCTGAGTCACACATATGTCATGGATGATGTTAATGAACACACAGGGACAGGAACCACAGTCCCCGCTTAAGCTCTGGGGCTGCCGTCCGGTGCCTGAGCTGAGCTGTGGTCACTGAAACAGCCCCCCGACCCCCCTCAGAGCCCCAAACCCACCTGTAGCAGTTGTATCTGTACTTGTTGTAGCTTCCCAGGGACGTCATGGCTCCCAGACAAATGGCGTACGAGAAGAAGATCTGTGTCCCGGCGTCAATCCACACCTATATATGAATAATAATCAATTCAATTCAATGTATTCTTGTATTGGCCTGAATCACAACAGTGGTTATCTCAGAAGACTTAACAAAACCAGTGAAATCGCCAAACACAGATCTGAGAATCAAACAGTTAAGAAATAGAGAACATATTGGTATTGGTCCATAGGGGGAGCTGACAAATGTCCATAAATGTTGTTGAATGTTGAGTGTCCTGAATCATTACTATGGTCCTTTTTGTTACATCCTTAATAATGCATTGGTTTTGTACAGCGCTTTTAGGACACTCAAAGACACTTTACATGCCATTACACAGTGGGGTTAAACTACAACTATAGGAGGATCTTGGAGTGATGTTGTGGTTTATAGTTTTTCCGCACCGGAGCGAGGTTTAACTAAATCAAATGGTCTATTCTTTTTGTGTGGTCGGTTGTACGGCCCGCTGGGGATAGATTACGTTTTTTTTCAAATTATTTCGGAAAAGAACAGCCCTTTTATGCCGTTACCTACGGTAAACGTAGAACGGGAAGCCGGGGGGATGAGGGGATAAAAAATCATGGACAAGACCAAGACACATAAACACTCTCATTCGCACGGACAAAACCCAAAACACTCACTAGATCCTCCCCTCTTTCTCCTCTCTCACTCTCTTTTTCTCTTATGTTTTTATTGGCAGGGTATCAATTAGCGCTGTACTTGGTCTGACTGAGTTTTCCCACTAAACATGCCTCGGCAAGAGGAGTAGGTCTTGAGGCGGGTTAAATGTAGAGTTGTTTGGACACACCAGCCTGTGTCGCTCAAGTGGAAGTGGAAGGAGATTTTGTAGTTCATAGTTTGACGTTGTTCTTATGCACAAGGCAAGTGGATCAGAGTCAAGTTGTGAAAATGTACCATAGAAAATAGATGAATGCTAAAGCTATGGTAGCGATCTGGCCAGGGAATATTTGGAGAAGAATCTTTGGGACGCAGAGAAGGAGCAGGTTTTTGAACTCAGAAATGTTGGATGTCTCAGCTCTGTTAGTGACAAACGTTCGTGCCATACCTCTGGGTCCTGCAGACGAGTCAGATTGGGATACAGGTAAAATTTGATCCCTTCTGAAGCGCCGGGCAGAGTGACGCCTCGCACCAGGAGCACAATCAGCATCACAAACGGGAATGTCGCAGTGATGTAGACAACCTGAAAAACACAGCAACAACATGAGCACAATTATACCAAACTAGAATACACAATACTTTATACTTGCTTCTGATTATGCAAAAGATAGAGATTTTATACTTGTTTCTTTTTGGACATTTATAGTATAGTTATTGTTTATTTTTTCTTGTGCTGTGTGCTCTTCATTCTTACTGATCTGTAACTGGTGATGCAACTCTGACATTTCCCCACAGTGGGAAGGATGAAGGAATCTTTTTTAAAAATCCTTATGCATCAGTCCATCCATAAACTAAATGAGGAGCTATTCACATAAAATCAAAGAAATCACTGAGGTCCAGTTGAGAGTCAAGTCTGCAATGTTTGAGTTTTGTTAAATGTTTCGGACTTGCATCTGCAGTCTGACAAAGTATCTGATATTATTATAAACATTTATTAACCTTTATAAACCTATAGCACAACCATTTGTTTCTAGCAGAAGAAAAATCACAGCAAAAGTGTGAAAAAACTACTTATGTATTGATTTATTTTTCCCACAAATATCCTCTAATCAAATCAGACTTGTGCAACACATTTTGACAATTTGTAGATGCCTAATATGACTTAAATGAGATTTGTAAAACACACAGGAAGAACATTTCTCATTGATGCATTTTAGCATAACGACAAACACATTAGGAATTATGCAGCAGGGGGGAAAACATTGAATCACTTAAAAACAAAGATCTCAGTAATTGTGTAAAGACTGCTGTAGAGATATAAACGGTCTGGTCAAGGTTGACGTTAACAAGGAAAATCATAGTTGAAGTTTGGAGCCGAGGAACAATGGAACTGGGTGATAATTGAGTGTGACAATGAAGAAACCGTTTGCTAGCTTTCATTTAAGCTTCAAAGCGGGTTGGGGGGGGGGGCATCCATTGTGCTTTTGTGCTTTAAAAGGCAGAGACTGAGCTCCACTGAGTCTCCAGCAGACAGCGAGTCTGGCCAAAAGTCACGTCTTACAGCAACTTCCAAATCAAACAAATGAAGCCTGTCCTGCGCCGTTCCTCTGCGGCCTTATCTGAGCGCGGGGGGCGGATGTGTGCGCACTCACTTTCCCTGTGGACTTGACTCCTTTCCAGATGCAGAAGAAGCAGACGACCCACACGGCCAGCAGACACAGAGCCAGGTCCCACTTCAGGGTCCCCACGTCCTCGATGCCACTGGAGATGCTCAGAACGTTACGCCTGGGAACAAAACCAACACATATTTTACGCTTGTTACACAATATATTTGAATGTAGTTGTTTAGTTTTGCTCCATACCAGGCATCGTTTTGAAATGAATAAAAAATGTGTGGGTCATTTGTGAACGTCAATGCGAGTTTGGTTACAGGCGCCAGAGTTTTTGCAGAAACTGGATGCGAAACAGACAAATAATGGAGTCCTGAAACTTTATAAAGCGATAGAGCACTGCTAAAATTAATAACATTTAAAAGTAGGGAAGTAGGGTATTTTTCTAATTTAAAAGGGTTAACAACTTCCAATAATAATAATAATAAATCGATTTTATATAGCGCTTTTTCTGGACACTCAAAGACGCTTCACATGTGTCATTATTCATTCAGTCCAAACACGGTGGTGATAAACTACTACTGTAGCCACAGCTGCCCTGG
>JAPMNZ010964782.1:8379-18677 GCA_029875035.1 Pomatoschistus microps | reverse complement strand
AGGTCACTCCCTGCCCGAACCAGCAGAATGGCCAACAGCCTTTACCCCCAGGCTGTCAGACTGGTCAATAAACACTCAAACCCTCGGACACCCATTATCCTTCACTCTAAACACATTATCTTTGATATTAGTGTAACATGCCATAGTAGGATATGGGCTGAATGTGAACAAGGGAAACCAGCATTTGGGCCGAGCGGCTAATGTTAGGCTAATGCTAGTGGTGTCCATGGAACTACATTAACATAACTACATTAAGTTAATTAGATGCATTTAACAACTTTGGCATTGAATGAGTCACAGCTGGCCGTAAAAACAACTAATTCTCAGATGTACCAATGTTCACGTGTTGAAGTTTGTAGATTTTATTTTTCATCTTGCCTTACAAGGTGCAACATTTCTGTGTTTACTTCCACCAAAATCCACACCACTTTGTTACGAGTTGGCATCTCTCTCAATTCCTCTCATGTGAGCTCAAGCCTTTGTGTTCCTCCTAACAGTATTAGAGGCATGTAGTGTAATCGGAAGAATGAGAAACAGACCCTCCGCATTCATCTTACCCACGTCTTACTGTAGCCGTGGCTATTCACAGGCCGGCTCTAAAAGCTCTCGTCGTTACCTGAAAGCATGTCGTCCTCCGCGATGACTAAATCTGTCAAACCCTGCGATGTAACGGGATAGATCTGAACTATTCACACGTTGGGCAGGAGGTCTGGAGAGAAACAGCTGCTGGAGGGACATGCGATAGCAGCTACCCCCGCGAGGCCGAGGAGGCACGTCCCTGGAGCGGGCCGTAAAGACGCAATGGACCCGAATAGAGACGTGGTGAGCTCCGAGTTTGGACCTGAGCCAAGTAGGTCTGGCTGTATAGGCGCGTCAAGAGTCACAGTTTAAACCCAGATTAGCCTCACTTGTTTGTGTTGTGCAGGGATAGAAGAGGTGGATCTCAAACACAGGTGATGCTAGGGTGTCGTCTGTCATTTAAAACAAGAAATATCAGGCTTTTTTGTTGGCCATTAAACCCATAGAATTGTGAAACGTTTCTACTTTGTCATTTCATGTTTTAGAAGGTGAAATAATAACATAGAAAATATGGTGAAGCAGAAGGAGTAGATAATATTGACCTGCTCTATCCTTCTGCTTCCACCAGATTCCAAATTTGAAAATGATTGGTTGCAAACAAACGTACGTAATTTACATAACCTGAGAAGTAATTTATGAACAATGCTTCTGTTTATAAAGACACGGACGTGCTCTGAGTGTGATGTCATAGTGGTACAATGACATCATATTTTTGCAAGACTGAGACAGAATGGGCGGAGTAACATGTTCGCGCCCCAAGTTCCCAATAGAGGGGTAGATGGATCTAAAAAAACGTCAGGTTGACTCTAACCCGATTGGGAGAGTGTCCACTGGCCCCGTTTAAGTACCTACTTGGTCCTGGTTGTAATTGGGCCAAACTGGAGCTAAAGCGACTGACAGTGATTGGTCAGAGTGTTGCTGGAAGCCATGGTTACCAGGAATTTCCATGGATACTGGTTTGATGTAGGTAGGTTGCAAGGATGCGGTACCTGATTCCAAAGCACAATGGAGACGCCACCAGGTAGAGAGTCTAGTGGAGTACAGTAAAGATAAGATAAGATCAACTTTATTGATCTTACAATGGAGAATTTGAACTGTATGATTCTCTGATCTGTGTTGGTGAATCGCAGTGTTGTGAAGTCCTCTGAGATAGGAACTGTTGGGATTTACGGCCATACAAATTAAATTGAATTGAAATGAAATGAAAAATAATCTTGAGTCCCTTCTTCCTGTTGAGAGAAAATCCCCAAAAGTAGCAGCAGTTAGTCAAAGATAGTCCAATAGCCCGTTCATACTAAACCAAGTTGTTTTTCCGACTTGAGCGAGTGTTCATTTTGAAGCAGGGCGCAGAAGGGTGGGGGGTNTTTTGTCCCGTGGTGGTAAACAGGTAATGACATCACGTCCTCAGAACTCCAACACAAACAGTGATAGACCGGCTTCCTCTCCGCACAGGAACAATAGAGAGGCTGAGAGGGCTCTCCATGAGCTGTGACTGGCCCTGAGTCTGGAGCAGCCATAACATTACGACCATCACGAGGCCAGACGGGTCAAGTGAGCGGCCATCATGGGGGGGTCACTCTGGCATCTGTCAGTCACATTCCATCGTTGCTCAACTGACTACAGAATTTGGTCGTTTTGACGCACTTTGTCAGTGATTTTTGTGTGCAAATAAGAGGGGGGAAAGAAATAGACTCCAATATTTAGGGACAAGGAAATATTCTCAAAGATACAAACACAATGAGGGTTAGGGTTAGTCTTGAGGCTGAAGTCAACAAGAAAGTCTATAGATTTGTTATGAAAAGTATTTTCAGGTTTTCACAAAGTTTCTGTCCGGCTCCATGATTTGGAATAGGCTTATATTACAAACCCAGATCCATATTTACTGTATAATATCTAAAAACAAAATCAGTGTATAATAAGTAACTTCAATTATGAGACCCCATCCATAATGACTTGTAAAAATATAAATAGTATAATAGTATTGCTGCTCTACGATAAATGCATATCAGAACAATTAAGCCACAATGATCTTGAGACTATTGAGGACGTGAAATGAGTTCTTATGTCTAAATGGATCATAGAAGAAAGGATCTCAGTGATCTCAGGGACACCTCCATCTGGTGGTAGAAGTGAGAAATTGCATTACTGATATTTTTGTCATCATCGTACATTGCATACGGCAGTTGATGCTGGTGTAAAGGTTGTCAATTCTGTTGTTAGCCATGCTAGCTTTTCACAGTGCAAGCGTGACTAAATGTGATGGTTTGCTCTTAACTTTCCTCCCATTTGGCCATAAAGCTGTTCTTGTCTAAAGAGCAGCAAGATAATTTTACAAAGCATAGATTAGTCCAGCTGCAAAAATCGGTTGAGTTTTTAGTTTTCTACAGATACATAGATGCATTGTGCAGGGTCAAAATAAAGAATTCAGAAAGACAAAAGTCACAAAATACAGACAAAAATCATATTCTTTCATTGATAAGTAAATACACTTAGGTACCCCAGCTTTAAACGCCCTTAAAATCTCTCAAATTCTCGATTCTTTGTCCATGCGGTTTCCACAGGTCACACTTTGCCTGGCACCTGGACGCGATGCCAACAGATTTCACTTTGACCCAAAGGTCCAGGCATTTAAGAGGATCAATTACAGGAAGAGGAATATCCCTGAGTTGCATGGCAACCACCTCAGTCATGCCTGTTCACTTTAGGCCGATCACTACAGCCAGATTAGAAAACCGCATGCAGCGCTGACCACTATAGTTTATACTCAATTCAGATTTGCAATTTGCAGTAAATCCCCATTGGAATAAATGTGCATAAGTCCCCTGTGTGGGCACCAGACAGTACATAAATAAAGGGTTAAAACAAGCTAAAAAAGTACAGAAACAATTGTCACTGTGAAATCAAAGTCTTGTGGAAAGACGCTGTTAGCATACGAAAATGTCCTGCATCTCAGCAAGCAATATCCTCATGGCTTTTCCAGGGACCAGAAACTCATTGATCATTCTAAGAGCTGGATTTAAATCTGGATTCATAAAGAACCTCTTGAACAGAGCGCTCACAGTCCTCTCTCTTGTTTAGAGCTCTCCTTTCTTTGTGATGTTGCAGAACCACAGGGTCACAAAACCAAACTACAAGTGATAAAAGTGCCAAAATGTGGAGGCAGATACAGTTTCCCATAAATCCCTCGCCACAATGATACTACCACCTATATTTGAGCCACGATTTACATTTTCCACCTGGGGACTTTTTCTATTGGCTTCTGACGCAGAGTTTGTATTTGCTTTTTGACCTCACAAAGATCATCTCAGCCTGGTTCAGTTTATCTAACGGTAAATATTTGCGACAGTGGAAGGCCGTAATCACTTTGGATTTCAACAGTGTCGGTATTAGAGGATAAACACTGCGTTCTTCCTCAAACGATTCACGGTTTTAATGATGTCCAGGGTCAAACTTGTTTACCGCTACTTGTGGTTACAGTTTGGACATGTTTGCAACTTGTTCAACCCAATTATGGTAGATTATCATAAAGCCGTGCCTTCAATCCATCTCGCGGAGAATACTTTGCCCTTTTGCAAATAGCCGTACTGGTGGTTTCAAATCCCACACATTAAGATCCAATTTGTATGTGTTTTCAATAAGACTTTCATTTCCTCTCCCACTGCTGGGGGTCAAGCTACGGCGTGTGGAATGTAACAGAAATTGCCTAAATGGCTCAGAGGGATCAGGGTTTTTTGGACGTGTCAGCTTAAACGTATGGGTAGAGATTTTGCTTACATAATTTATAGTTTTCAAATGTGCAAAAACTGCTGTTCATAATGGATTTTGACTAGCCTGGGAATGCTTTTGCTGCTGTGTGGGCTTCAATCATTTCACTGCGTGGAAACCCTGGACGATCTTTTTGCATGGATTTGGGGACCAATCACAGGAAGATGATGATGATTCACTCTTCAATAGACAAAAGCTTTTAGTTGTTTCCAACATGACACCAGCAAACGTATCTAACTTTCCTCTTGTTTCACTTAGTAAGTAGTAAGTAACATGTATTTAAATAGCGCCTTTCACAGACCAGAATCAAAAAGCGCAATTGTCGTGGTAATTTTTCCTCACATGCCAGACCTATTGTACATGTTTTTAGGGATAGAGGAAACCAGAGCACCCGGAGGACACACAGACACAGGGAACACATGCAAACTCCACACAGAAAGTCCTGGAGGTGGATTTGAACCCAGGACCTTATTGCTGTGACACACAAGCGCTAACCAATGCGCCTCCCCAAACGCAAAAAATGGTCAAACAGATCATCATTCATCTTTTTCGCTTCCTTCCTTCTCATCGGATTTCTGCTGCTTCACACACGTCATTGGGCAGAATTGATACGGCTGGTGCAGACATAAAGATGTATTGTATGATTTGCCCAAATTGGCTTTTGAAAATCGCAAACCACACCTGTCCTACGAAAAACTGTCTGTTAGCCACAATAGCTTTTCACAGTGCAATGATAGTTTGCTTTCTTCCTATTTTGCCATTAAGCTGTTCTTGTCTATAGCGCAGTAGGAGAATTATGGACTCCATAATAGAGTAATGGACTAATGGATTCCAAATGGCTAATAAACAATAGCAAATAAGATTAGTCCAGCTGGAAAAATGGTTAAATTGAGTGATTTTGTTGTGGCACTGCTTGAACATTTGTCACCAAGTCTTTCTTCATTATTCTTTTATTGGTAATCACACACTGAAATAGATGATGAGAAATAAGTCATATATCGCTCAAATTTGGCAAACTATGTCTTTATTTGATTTGCCAATGGGACAAGCAAAATGATCTTGTTTTAAAAAGAATGAAAGAATGAGGAAACTTACTTCTTCCCATTATTTTTTGAGCTTTGACAGGAGTGAAAAAAAGGAAACCCTATGTATGAATATATGAATATACCATATGTATGTTTCTATCATTTATAATATGTAATTGATGTGAATTCTATAATTGATTCCCGTTTATAAGATTGAAATAAATCAAATCAAAAATGAAGGAACAGTACTTGAAATTAGACTACATGAATTTGTCCCAATGGTGAATCTTAAAATACCTTTCATCTCTTTATGCTGTGCAGTAGAGTGTAGGGGTTTACTGAAAACTAAATATTTCATATATAATCGTATTTTGATTGCCCTAATATGACATTGCCTTTTGATAATACTGCCTTTGAGAAATATTTGTTTTCAACATATGAATGTGATGATACGATCTGAAAACGTTCTCACTCCCCTGCTGTTCTCATCTGGTGAGTTGTTTTGAAATATCATTGGCGTGCAAGGCCGGCTTTGGCCACTTTCCATGTGTTTTTATGCCTTTTTTAATTTGGGCCTTAACAATCTCACCATCTGACATTTTTCCCAGCTGAAAGCACAATACTGGTGGTGGGAGAGAGGACAAAACAGACTTCTGAATTGTGCAAATTTGTATCGAATAGTTTTACAACAGTTTGACAAAAAATCCACCTTTTTGATTCTAAATCCCAGCTTTCCTCTGTCCTTTCAACCTCAGCCCTTAAAGCATTCTTCTAAACTTGATCCAGTGACATCAACATCCAACACATGTTAAAGTTTGGGTAAAGATTACAGCTTTTGATATAACGTTACACTGAGCACCATGAGGGCAGCTCTTGCACAGTCGATGCATCTTCTTGGAGCATGTTCCACATTTTCATCTGCTGTTGATTTGAAGGCCTCCCCAAGGGCCAGAGTCAGCCTTGTTTCGTCACCCGCACTGAAAATAGCAAATCTCCTCACTGCAATTCTTCTCGCCATGCCGTACTGCGCACCCGAAAATAGAGACTTGGCTGCGGCGATTAAAGAAGACAGAATGACATTTAAAATCTCTGCAACACCTTAGATTAGCCCTCATTAATTAACAGCTAATGAGGTGCTAATTAATAATGCATCTGTTTTATACCACGCTTTTTTGGACACTCAAACCGCTTCACATGTCATTATTCTTTCACTCCATACACAGTGGTTACAATTACTAATGCCACTGCAGCTGCCCTGGGGCACACTGAGAGAAGCAAGGCAACCAGTATGTGCCACCAGCCCCTTCACTACCACCAACCATTCACACCCACACCAGACTCATTCTAGGCAATGTCGGCCACAGCTGCTGCCCTGTGGCACCTGGTGTTCCCATCACATTACTATTCAGGCCCTTCCCTGCTTAGCTTCAGAGGCCCAACAGGTTCTGGCGTTCAAATGGTATAGCCACAATTAGTGAACCTTAACCCTAACCCTCACGGAAAAGTGTCAGTTAGTCAGATAGTTAGACGTTGAATAAGGCCATGTAGAATAGGGAGAGAAATGCTTTAAACAATCAAGAGCTAATTACCATGAAATATACACTGATAGTCAGTCTCATATATCATGGTTTCATTTCTTCCTTTGCTGAATTAAACTTTAAGCCGCCAAAACGGCTGGTTGCACCCGGTGGAAGCCCCCTCACTCACTGTCTTGCCAACCGTGGATTATGGGATTGGTATTGAGAGTATGGTGTACTAAGGATTTACCACCAACCATTGCTTCTTAGACTTTTTGTTTAATTTGAGATTTGTTGTTTCTACTCTGCGCTTGTGTGTTTGTCTGTTCCTTTTTGAAAACGAATAATAAAACTTGATGACCCCAAGAAGGATGCGACTGCAAATTGGGCTTCAAAGAACACTGCGCTTTTGAAGTGTGTTGATTGGCCGATGCCGATGGATACTTTTAATGATGCACTCAAGTTTGTGATGGAAGGTCTCCACAAAATGGCATCAAAGTGAATTAGGAGACAGGTGTCACTGAAATACATAAAGGCTTGCCTACAAGCGTATTCCTCCCTGGGCAGGTTTTTGTGGCAAACTCTGTCAATTGGGAATGTCATTTTATTTTACTTTTATAGCACAGTTTATACACAAGGCAACTCAAAGTGCTTAACAAAACAATAGATGAAACATTAGAATCACTTAAAGAATTGAAATGAATAAAAATATTAAGTAATAACAGTGAATTATAAATAGTTAATAACTGAAGGCCTCTAACCCTCTTTTTGATTCATGGGCAAAATAAATCCAAAATCGTACATGGTGCACCTTTACCCAGCCCAGAAGGAATTAAATCAGAAGTTAGTAATAATAGTTTTTGAACCATGTAGCCATGCCGATGTTGTGTAAATAAACATGATTCTTTAGATTTCTCTTTGTCTTCAGACCCTCACGTTGGTTCCTTGTCCCTGCAGGCTCCCCCTCTCTGAGCGGCACTGGCACTGTGCTGGTGATGGTGGAAGACGTGAATGACAACGTTCCATTGTTCACCTCGTCTGCGTTCCACACCACCATCGCCGAGGACGCCCCGACTGGCAGCGACGTGCTGCTGCTCAACACCTCCGACTCCGACACCGGCCTCAACGGAGTCATCAGGTGAGATTTACAGAACTGTGCAAGTGTGACTGGGAGGAAGCTTGAGGAGGAAGTATGAGGAGGAGCCGGGACAAAGAACTTTGGAACACCATATATAACCGGAGTGGGTACCAGGTGACATCCTGTAAGAGTCACACTAAACCATGTGTTGATCAATCTGGCTGTTTGATTTATGTTGGTGATATATATGTACGTGTGTAAGCTCTCATAGATATATGGATGGATTCAAAGGTTGTATTTTTGAGTTGAATGTGGCTCTTGGCCGATCAGATTTTTTGCCTCTCATCAATGTTAATATTTTAAAAAATCTGCGTTAAAATAGCGTCTCTTTCCGTCCAAGTGCTTTTCACTGTGCTTCAAATATTTTGCCTTGTATCATTGCCCCTTAACCCGTAAGCATAATGGTTTATTTTTTCGTCAATACAAACACAATTTATGTGTTTGTATTGATGAAAAAATGAATTAAATCAAACAGCCAGATTGATCAACATCGGGGAAATCATATTTTTTCCTCAAAGTGTTGAACCGGACTGGCAAACATTGAACCAAAGCCTACAGGATAATAATAAAAGTCTACAGAAAGTATCCAGGATTAAGACGATCCAAATAAAGTTGAGGTTCTGAGGTACATTCAGTACCAGTGGTGCAAGTTTCAGATAGAAACTTTGCAAGATTGGACTTTTTAAACTGACATATCCATCTATCTAGATAGATATAATTTGAAAATATAACATGTCATGGTGCTGTTCCAGTGCTATCCTTGTTTACAGCAGAATGTAGCGAATCCATTAGTGGTTCCTGGGAAAATGTCCTGAATGTAAATTGAATCCATCCGGATGGCAGCCCTGTATCTTTCTCCCAGAATGCATTCCAAGTTGTTATGATCAGATAAACTGGTCATGTCAACTGGATGTGTCCTGCTTTACTCTGAAAAAAAACAAAAAGCTCTTGTCTTTTTCATTTGTTCAATCTTTAGCAAATTGTCAAGGTTCATTCAGTCACACATCATTCATGAATCACTGAAAATCTCTGCACGGTTCATTCCAGGCCACTCTTTTATGGGAAGTCTGTGTGATTCTCTGTGATGTCACTATAACGGAAATCATTCTAATATCTGACACATGTTGTTCAAATGCAGGTGTTTGCACTTTTATACCATAAAGAACTACTTTCAGGGATCTCAGCAGCTGCAAGACCATTACACTCAAGATACATGTGGGCAAATTCAAGCAAATGCTGAATAATGATTTTGGCATTTTTCTCTTTGCGTAGACTTAATGGAGATACAGTTATACACCCATACGACTATTTATCATAAATCGTTGGTGCTAATTTACAGCAGTTGTAAAATTGTGAGTCATAAAATGAATTATTCAGCATAAATGGGATTTGGAAGCAACTTGGAAGGCGGTGGCGAGGTATAGATTGGAGACCTTTGATATGGGCACTAGGGCTGTAATTGCGAATGATTTGACAACCAATGAGCTGGCTGGTTATGCTTTAATTAGCCGATTAGTTGTTTAGATCATTAAGCTCAGTGAATGTGGGATTTTTTAACACATACAACCAAAACAAAGCTCAAGCGCTGGAAAACATATTCATAGAGATGAATTGTTACACATTGGGTTGTTTCATTACAAATTGGTGAATGCATTACCATTTCATTCTGCAGAACTTTCTGAGCCATACAACCTCTTCTCATTTTCCCACTTATTTTTTTGAGTCGTTCCTTGCCGATGCAGGACGGTCTAATACAGTGATGATCTGGGATATATAAGAACATTCCTGGACAGTGGTCATCTCTTTCCCTATGGACCAATGGCTCCTTTGTGTTTGTTATTAGTGTCTTTCCTAGGTTGAAACTGTTTGATTCTCTGATTTGTTGTTGAGGAATCGACATCTCTGTAGAGCCCCTTCAAGCTGATACCAGTGTGAAAAAGCACAACATAAATGACCTTTATGGGTGAGACAGTGGTTCACAGCAAGAACGTCTGGAGATCCATTATACCTTCAGATCTTTCAATGTGGAGTTTGCATGTTCTCCTGTTGTTGGCTCAGGTTTTCATCAGGTGTTCCAGTCTGGACGCCACTCCCATCTCTGTGTGGAGTGAGCGACAAATGCCCACAACAATTGTAAAGCAGTATATAAATAACAATGACTTACTACTTAAAATCCGACTTACATTCAGTAATTGCAGTAAAAATCTGAATCTTGAGTCATTGTCTGAACTCAACCTGGACGGCAGCATTTTCCTCTACCCAGCCTGTAAATCC
>JAPMNZ010964777.1:0-10158 GCA_029875035.1 Pomatoschistus microps | reverse complement strand
CATCAATAATAAGTACAAAAACTCCATCTTGAAAAAAATAATCGATGTAAAAAATGTAAATGTATATGTTAGCATCTGTACATTAGCCGCAGTATTTGAGTAACCTGTTTTCAATAAAACTTATTTCAAAAACAAAAATTGTTTAAATTCTGTGGTCACGTGGTATAACGTCACATACCTTACTTACGTCACACACAGGGTTCTTTGGCTGCAGTTCATCGATGGATCTCGTTTGTTTTACTTAAACTATTATAAACCGCTTTATTGTTACAGACCGTGTGGTGTGGTGATATGTCTTGGGGCATGACGGGCCAAACGCCGTGAGTAGTTTTATTGTTTCACACTTTGACTTAAACTATGTACAAAAGCCACATTCGTTAGCTTGGCGGCTATCTTAGCTGTTAGCCGAATATCCGCACATTTTATCTTTAGTCCGCCCGATGTGAGACTCAAATAGACTACTAGGCAACTGGTAACGTCTATGTGCAACTCATCAGAGAGTTTAAATGATTTGTGCCACATTGACGCGTAGGAAATGTGTTTCCAATCATAACGTGCTATAGATGTTAGCCACACTAGCATTGTCCTGTTAGCAACGCTATCGCTAGTTTCTTTTAGCTACATGTTTGTGAAGTCATTATAATACACGAAATAAATCCCAATGAAACGAGCTGCTTCTTATCTTACCTGGTCTGGTTTTGAGCATCTGAACTAATGTATCTGTGACTTAGGTTGTGTACGTTGATGTTTATAATTAATCATTTCAATGGAGGTTAAGAAGGTGAAGCATATAAAGACCATGTTGCTTCGCTGATACCCACCTCCTACATTAAAAGTGGATAGAACACCTTTTGGTTGGCAAGTACTGGCCTTGGGTTACTTAATCTGCTTACAATATACTACACATTTATATTTTCTTATGTGCTCCAGGGATGCTGGAGTTACAGTAGTAGTTTATCACAACTGTTTATGGAGTGAATGGGTAATGCTGTGAAGTGTTTTTGAGAGTCCAGAAAAGCCCTGTATAGAACAGAATATTATTAATTATTGAATTGGAAACTAGATTTTGGTGTATCTTTTATTGTAGATGCCTGAACAACAGTCGTTGGGACAAGCCTGCTCAGAGTATCCATGGAGCATCTTCAAACAGTGCTGTGCCTTCGTCAGCACAAACCGGAGATGTCTCTGCAGGCGGAGTGGAGAAGGCAGCTGCTATGGCGGCTAAGATCAATGCAATGTTGATGGCTAAAGGGAAACTCATGACTCCGCCACCCTTATTGGCAAAGGTGCTGTTGATGTCATGCATTCATTCACATAGCTTTTCTGTAGTTATGAATGTGCTGTTTTGCTTTATTGCTTCAGAAGCCTACAGTCGTCCCGGTGTCTATTGCCGTCGAGGAGATGGTGGTCACAGAAGTAGACATCAATGACGTTCCTATTAACAGCAGAGACCTCCTGACTAAAGGCAAAACTCAAGAGGAGGTATACTAATTTTTTTCTGCCCATGTCACATTTCATACCCAAGTCTTACCAAAACAAGATTGTAGCAATCATCCAAGGCATTGAAATCATAATCTCAGTACATTAAAAGAAGGGAAGATCGAATCGAGTTTTTAGCCTGGATTTGAAAATGTTCAGAGTTGAAGCCTGTCTCACATTTTCAGAAAGACTTCCAGATTTTAGCTGCACCAATCTAAAACACTGCATGCCCACTTTTAGTCCTGGCTTCAGGCACCAGCAGGAGGCCAGTCCCTGTGAGCCAGAGTCTTAGGCAAAAAATGGTGAGGCGTTTCTTAAAAGTGTACAAATGAAAAATAGTAACTAATACGATCGGATTCTATGGTCTGATTGGTAAAAAAAAAAATCTTTCTTGGCACAATGTATTATGAAAAGTTTGGATCCCTGGCTTTAACATGTTTGTTTTTTGCAGATTCGACAATTCAGCGGAGCAGTGGTCACAACCAAAGGGCACTACATGGCAGATGTTGAAAAGGGCAAAGTAGCAGGGTATAATCATCTCATTTATTTGCATTGCTTTTACATTTTTGCAGATCACAAGAACCACTCTTAACAAACTCTATATCTGATTTTAGACAAAGACCCCTGTATTTACAAGTCCAAGGGAAAACGCAGGAACAAGTGAACAGTAAGTGACTTTGTCGGGCTCCCCTCCACTAACGGAAACTCATGACTCTGTGGATCTGCAGAAGCCGTGATGAAGATAAAAGAGGTCATTGCTGAGGATGTGATCCGGGCGTCGGCAGCCTCAGGAGTGCCGCCCCCTGTTGTGCCTCCTCTCACGCTGTACCCTCAGCCTCCGCGCCCCGTCATGAGCTCTGGATTTGTCCCAGCGCCGGTCATGGGGCATCGCCCAGCAGCGCCTCACATTGGGGTGAGAAGGCAGTCTATTGTCATCCATATTTCTTTAGTAAAGCTGGGAATGTTATTTTATTTTCACTGGTTTGATTTTTGTCAAAGTGAACAAATATTATAATATAGGTTACATTAAAGCTGGGGTACAAACTACAAAAAGAATGTAACAATGTTATTGAATCCATTGAACTTGTTCATTGCTCTCGGATCTGCTTTGCTTCAGAGGTCTGACAGGATCAGGCTTTCACCTGCAGGTGGTGCCACAAGAAGTTGTGTTCTGACCCCACAACTTTCTTTTACTTGACTCTTACTGTCTGGAAAAAAAATGTACTATTTATGAATGAAAAAATGTGGGTACCCCACCTTTTAATTTATTACTTTAAAGCTACTTTCAGTCATTAAAGTGTGTATAACACATGGAGGTTAAGAAAGTGAAGTTTGAAGAGACCCTATTGCTTCACTGATACCCACCTCCTACAGTAAAAAGCAGAGAACATCTTTGGTTTGTAAGAACTGAACTAAAGATTGTTGTGTCTGCTCACAAACAGTAAATTAATACTAGTTGTCAGTGCTTTAGTCTCAAGACCAATAACTCTAAATGGCAAACATTTAGTTATAATGCATTTCCATGACCTCCTATCTTTCAGAGTTTTGTGCACACAAAAATATTTGTAGGTCTGGACCATGCGCTGCCTTCTTTCAACGTGAAGGAGAAAGTGGAAGGACCCTCGGGGGCGTATCTAGGACACATCCAATCAGAGACGGGTTCGCGCGTGTTCCTCCGCGGGAAAGGCTCCGGATACATCGAACAAGCTTCCAAACGAGAGTCATTTGAGCCTCTTTATGTCTACATCAGGTAAAAGTTTCGCTTCTTAGATCTTTCGCTCCTCTGAAGTTGAAACATCTTTTTGAATGACTGGTTTTGTTTTTTGGTCAGTCATCCAAATGCAGAAGGACTGGAGGCAGCGAAGAGGCTCACGGAGAACCTGCTGGGGACGGTTTGTTGACATTGACAAAAATTAACTGTATACATTGGTTGGAGGTTCAAGAAGGTGAAGCTATTGAGCTGTGTAGTCTTCACTGATACCCGCCTCCAAAAGTAAAATGGAAAGGGTAAACTACTAATCACAAGACTGTATTTGAAGTAACCTACTCTCCACCCACATTGCAGTTTGAATTAATACTTTGTGAAATTGTCAATATTATGTTTGGCATCCGTTCTGAAGAGGATCTGTTTTTTTTAGGTGAGAGCTGAACACGCCCGGGTGACTGCAGCGTTCCCAGTTCCTGCTGCAGCAACAAGTGAGTTTTGTGCCATGTGCAGGAATTTAGCTGCACGATTATCTGACAGACGCAAAGTGGTTTTACATGATGTGGTGTAAATACTTTTTGGTAAATGGACAAAAGTGGAGGCCTACAGTATTGAATAAACCACAAAAAACAAAACTAAATCCATATGAATATACATACAAAAAATGAAATAAATGTAGCAAAGACAGAAAACCCTGATGGGACCCGGCAGGTCTAGTCTGGATGTGTGAGGAGGATATTGCTCCAGCCTCTCGTCTTCCAGCCTTAGACGCGCTCATTAAAGGAACTATTCATTTAATTGTCTCTTCTGCGGAGGTGAAGATGTACCGTCTTTTCCTACTGACAAACCAGATCTGACATATTTTTAAACATTGATGCCGTTTGTAATATTCTAAAATTGACTGTTAATGATTTGCCATAGAATTGTTTTGCACCCACATTACTATAGTTGAGGTAAGTGGAAAATTGTATACTGTGTTTAAAACCGTTTGTTTCTTCATTCTAAATGGCTAGTTGTAATTTTAACGTTCATCCAAATGTTGTAAGTAGAAGAGTCAGTATCGACACACATAGATATTAACTCAGACTTCCATTTCCTTTCAGCATTTGCAAGTCATGGATATCCTCCTAATAGCAATTACTCTAACCAGGGATCCTGGTATAACTACCCAGCCAATGGGTATGCAGGCGCCTACCCGGCAGCGTACCCAGTGGGTTACTGGAGTAACGCGAGCGCTGCCCAAAGTCAATCTAACCTGTCGACCACCCCTCCATCTCCTCAGGCTATGGTTCAGTATCCGATGTGTCCCCGGCCACCGCAGCCCTACAGCGGCCAGGTAACTCCTCCATTCTGTCCAGCTAAAGCTACAATCTGTAGGCTAAAAAACACACTGAGTAAATCTGGGTTACCTAACATTCATATTGTAATAATGTAACTATGTAATTTAATCCATCTAACCCGTTTGACATCACTTATCTTAACGACCATTTTCTCAGACAGAAATTGGGGGGGGGAAGCCATTCAGCTCTCTGCACCAGTATCAAATAGTGGTTCTTTTTTATGCCTGATTTGTTCACACCTTTTTAAATGTTGGGATAAAAACGCAAACTCTTATCGTTATGACAGAGGCTTGACATTCATTGTTGATTTCAGGTTCCTGTAGCAGAGAAAGTGGAGGCTGAGGGTTCTGTGAGCGCCCCGGGCACAGGAAGTCCCAAACAGCAGCTGCTCCAGGCTCCGCAGTCTGAGGAGGTCAGGCCCCATTCTCATATAAATTACTCATAATCGAGACTTGAGTGAAAAGAGGCGTGTTGAAATGCAAACTGACAGTCCATGTATGCCCGTGAAACCAGCAAATGCAGTGATTGTCAAAATGACTTTGTTTCTAGTCCTTTACTCAAGTGCATTATTATTGTATTACTCTGAAATGATTACTTGCCAGAACGTTTATGCAATTTAACCTGAAAGGAAGATATTATTTAAAATCAAGTTTGTTTCCACAGCCCATCACAAAGTCTCCTGAACGCCCTGCTCCGGTCTCCAAACCAGCAGAAGAGAAAGTCGTTGAACGGTCAGTGATGAATCAGTTTGTTCATACTCCTGAAAAGTTCAGTGAATGCATCCAGTGTTATTTATTTCACTGTAATTTTTCTTACTGTTTGTTTCAGTAAATCTGAATCACCTGATCGCAAATCTCCTCACAAATAGCAGCCTATTTCTGCTTTGTCTACTATTTATAATCAATGTCACCCATAGCNTGCTCTGTCTACTATTTATAATCAATGTCACCCATAGCTCAGTAATGTATATTGAACCAAAAAGGTGTTCTAAAAGACTAGTCTGAGGGATCCACCGACTGTCAGGCTGTAGAACAAGGACTGAGGCTCCTCTCTGCTTCCATCTTTATCACATGAAAGTCATTGTGGCCTGTGTCGGATCAGCTTTTTCAGTCATAAAAAGTTCCAGCCCTCGCTCAAAGAGCTTAAAGTTGAATTAAACTTCATTGATCTCAATTAATCAATCTGTCACATTTGGCAAAGATAGTGTCACTTGGGTTGTGCAAAAAGTGTGAAACAAGTTAAAGGTAAAAAAATACTCTCTTGTGCAGGATATTATGTACAATATAAAGCTATAGCTTTTTTTTCCCCCCTCGTGCAGGTTATCAGTGACTTATCGTACAGTCTGACAGCGATGGGGATATCCTGATGTGATCCAATGTGTTGTCTGTTTATTCACCTTCACTGGTCTTTACAGTCTCCTGATGCCGCCGCCGCTTCCCCCAGTCTTCACCTGCCCAGCTCCTCCACTCCGTAAGCGGACACGAGACCCTGACCCTCCGGCAGCTGCCCCGCCTCTTGCTCCACCGCCTCTTGCGCCACCGGGTACAACTCATTTTGATTTTTCACTAGAACCCTGGGGTATTGAAATCATTCAATCATTTGGCAATTCAAGCTTGGGTACCCAACTTAAATGTATACAAATGTTGGTCCCAACAGAAGAAAAAACGCTTTGAATGTTGCGTACCCCATTTTGACACAATGTTTTGTTTGTTGGTCTAGGGCCCAATGTTCAAATCACTAGTGTTATTATCCTGTTACTTTGCAGTTATTATTTTTGTATAATATTCTCATGATGGTGGAAGACATTTTCTAAATTTACAACCAAAATAAATCAAAATGGATCTGTGTGGTGGGGGCGAATCTGCTTTTCACAATACCCAAGACGGGCAAAGCCTTTTCTAACTCAAATGATAGAACCAATGTGTCATCCCCCTCTCATAATCACATCTGAGGTTGTACTGATCATTGTGTCGCCTCACGGTGGCAGTGGGGAGCTGTTTTTAAACCCCTTGAATCTCCATAAAACTCACTAACGCTCTGCTCTTGTATATGTTCTTTTTTGTCTCCTCTGTTCTCTCTCTCCACATGTGCTGTTCACCTGGTTCTGTGCTGTTCACCTGGTTCTGTGCTGTTCACCGTGTTCTGTGCCGCTGCAATGACCGACTGGTTTGACTGCGACCGAAACTCCAAACTCATCCTGCTGATAACTTTGGCCTCGGCACTGGGCTCCTCTCCTCCTCTTTCTTTGTGTCTGTGTTTGTCTGTGTTTTCTGACAGGTGTCGACGACGAAATCCAGAATAAGAAAAGCAAAGTGGTGGTGGACACCTCTGGTCTGGTTCCATACGGAGCAGACTCCTCTGACGAAGAAGACGAGACTCACAGCAGTAAGACATGACCCTCCGGAGGCGTGCAGGGCGCCATGTTCACTAGAATCTACCAACAAGTGTTCACGAAAGGAAAACTCATCTCACACGCACCATTCCAAGCTGTGAGTTTATTTTACACCTGAAAATGTCCAATGACAATGATAAATCTACTAAAAACCTACATTTCTAGTGATTTTGAAATAATGTATTTTCTTAGGTCTAGTTATTGTTGAGGTGTTTTAACAAATCAATACCACACAGCGTTTGTGATTTGCAGAGGTGGCAACATTACTAGTCTTAGGTACCCCAGCTTTAGTTTAGAACCTGGCTCTAAACAAAGAATGCCCAAACTAAGCTCTTCTGCTTTGCTCAAACAAGTGTTTTTTGTGAAGATCACACAATCTGGATTTCAGCCTTTCACTTTATTTAAATATACTGGCCAGCCTTTTTTTGTTGTTGATAGTAATTTGTCATCCAGCCAACTTAAGCTCAGTCATAGCTAATTATAAAGCTCTGCCCCTGGACAAGAATGGTAAACAAACATGACCCTCTCACAAAGTTCTCTAAACTGTCATTGGCCTGTTTCTTTAGAGCAGCTTCTTCAGACAGAACATTTACCAATTAGCTCTCAGCTCAGTGTCAGTGATTCTCGAGGCTCGCTCTTAGAGGTTTTTTAATGAGGTGAAGACGGTCTGATTTTATTCACAATATTATGAGTCTTTGTTGGGCAAAAGACGCAACATTTTTTTGTTGTACATTATTTAAGTAAAAGTAGTGATGAGTTTTATATGTACTTAAAAGTGTGAGGATTTTTGAATTTCTAGTAGATCATCAGACTATTGGTGATTCGTCCTCTTCAAGTAAGACCAGAGGTTTTTTCTTTCAAAAAGTGGAAGGAGCGGTTCTTAAAATTTTGGAAAGTCCCCCTATACCTTTAGTATTTAGGTACACTGCCATATGCTCAAAATAGACAATTGTTTTGTACTTGGACAGTATAAAATAGACAAAAGTAGAATGCATGAAGTTAGAATGCATGGCTTCAAAACCAAGCAGTGCAGAGCTTGGCGAGTATTTGCAAAGGCATACATTTTCACTTTCTCTCATGGATTAAGTTTCTCTGCATAAGAAAATACAGCTTCAAGGTCAAAAATTCTTTCTTGCCACCTCTGCTGAACTGTTTGCATGTGTATATAAGCGATGGAGACTACACAGCTTGGAATTGTCGCTTGAGATCTAACCCTTTTGTGTACAAAATGAGTTATTTTTTCATCCATTTGTCCATTCTAGAGTTTAACTGCTTGCCTCTTGCTCAAATGGAAGCTTAGGTGTTGCACAATTTCTTAGAATATAAATTGTAAAATTGAATACTTTTTCAAATCTTGGAAAGTGGTGCATGTCTGTTCCCATGGAATAATAAAAGAGATGGAAAACTTTCTCTGCATTGGTTTTATTTCAGACGATGGAGTGTGTACTAAGGCATGGATAGTATTCTCTCCATTAATTTTTTTTCTTTCCATAACCACCAAAGACGAATGATAGCTCTCCTCTCGCTGGGTCTAGGACTATATCTTAGTGTGACTTTCACGGTTAAATTAAGGGTCAATATCTGTTTGTTTAGTCTGAAAGCATTTTATGAATTATTGCCAGACAATCTCACAAATCAGTTTCAGAAGAGTTTTTCAGATTGTTCTCTTGAGGATCAGCTCTGAAAAGGCCTTGGAACTTTGGGTTATGTGGCACAGACTTCCTTCCTCAGGTGAATGTTGGAATCTGGATGGCGTTGTGGACCGAGAGCTCTCCGGGGTTGTCCAGGCCGAAGCAGGGATGCACAAAGCTCCGGAAGTCGCAGTGAAACGTGTGGAGATGCTGCTTCAGATCCACGTTGTAGAAACTCAGCGTCCCACGGTCGTAATCCAAGAGCACGCCGATCTGCACCGGGTTCACTGTGATCCTCAAGTCTGGGCTCCAGCCGTTGTGCAGAAACTCAAATTTATGTCTGCAAATACAAAGGAAAACATGGAATCTCAAGAAGGAATGTGCAATTTGAATTTCCAACTAATATTCTACTTTATAGCAGCATTAGCAGCTCAATGGAAGACGTAAACACGAATGGATAGTGATTTAATGGGGTACATATTACACATGACTAGACTCAAGACTTCGTACGACTTAAATTTGCCCATTTTCTAAAACCAGGGGTATTCAACTTGGTCATCCAGGTGACACGTTTTCACGCTAATCGAGCAGGGCACCAGATTCAACCAAGTGGGTCCTGTCTTAGTGGTGCAAGTCTGTTCCCATAGGATAATAAAAGACTGAAAATGTTGCTTGCATTGGTTTTATTTTGGGTGTTCAGACATAGACAATCTCACCCCATCTCTGGAGTGAAAGACAAAGGCCCTCAATCAATGTAAGCTCTTTGTGAAAGGCACTATATGTATAATTATTAACTCGAAGAAATGAGTGGTGTCTGGTGTGCTCTGCTCAGTTGGAATGAAAAACTGCATCATACTTTTTATAGTGCTTGATCAAAATCCTAAAACTGCTCAAGAAATGGTTAAAGGTCCTATGTGGGATATTTGTGTAATCTTATCTACTGTATTTAACAAACCAAAGTCGCACAAAGAGCTGATATGTGTGACTTAAGTGGTATTTCCCATTCACTCCACACACGCTGATAAAAGAAGCGAGATTGCAAACACACTGGTTCATCGAGCCTCTAACCATCAAAATTGTACATGTCTTTAGTGGGATGGTAAACCGGTGCACCTGGAGGAAACCTACACAGGGAGACCATGCAAAGATACAAGTTTTGATAAATATCTGATGGTGTGTTTTTATGGGAGAGGTTACCGTGTCGGGGTGAGGATGTGTCTCATGCACCAGGACGTGTTGTTGGCGCCCAGATAAGAGTTTCTGTCGGTGTCTTCATAGGCCACGCCCACTCTGTACTCCGTATCATCCTCCACCTGCACCTCCCAGTAATGACGGCCCCGGACCGAGAGCAGGTCCCCGAGCACCGCCACGCACCTGCCAGAGACACCACACATTTCAATGGGCTTCACTCCCTTCAACTCAAAGACGATGTACCGTCTATTTACTTTTTTCACTTTAACTTTTGAGTGTGCTGGAAATGTCAGCTAGGCCAAAGTTGCTCTGAAAAAGTTGTTTTGTGTTTTACAATTGTTTTTTCTTGCTTTTTCGAGCTGTAAATGTTACTGCAGTACAGTGATCCAGAGCAGAGAGGATACACAGTCCGAACCAAGC